>JAYJME010000959.1:0-18597 GCA_036873775.1 Costaria costata | reverse complement strand
ACTACGCGTCCCCCTCAGATGCATGCCATGATAGGGTGGGACCCAAATGGTTATGAGGCTGCTCGCGTAAGAGGCTCTATGCCCAACGGAAAAATCTAAACTGGATAAATGTAGACGTGCTACGTGACCTAGGTATACAAGGAAACCAAACAAGTTGCCAGGAATATATATACAGACGATTTGGTGTTAAGGAGCCCAAAACAAAAGCGTTCCAGCTAAATAATGAAGCCTACATCTTGTATCGTAGCACGGATCCTTGTCGAAAACCTGTCGTTAGCATATTGTCTCGCGGGCACCCTTTCCTTTCAGTACCCCCCAGAGCCTGCCTTTCGTTAATTTATCTTCTCTCTCTTTTGTACATGTTTTTTTGTTGTTTTGTTCCATTACTCTTTCCTTGTTTTCTATTTTTTTGTTTCTATGTTTATTTCCATTCCCTTTCGTATTAATGTATCTGTCTGCCCCTATCGCGGTTTTGAGGTAAGGCTCGCTTCATTCTTCTTCTTTGATTTTGTCCTCTCCTCGGGGGCTGGTTCTGTTTGTTATAGCTGAGTTTGACACCCCTCTACGCTGCTTGTGAGCCTGCAAGTCTAGATATTATCTTGTGTCGTTTTATCTAATCCTCTTTTTTGGTTATATATTTAATAATTTTCTTGTTTCTTGCTTTTTTGTGCTTCGCCGTTCGGTTTCGGTTTCGAGTTCGATTTGTGTATCTCATCTCTCTGTGGGCGTCATGAGGTCTCCTCGGTTACGGTTGCGACCCGTGAAAACGTACCAGAACGTATATCTGGTATATACGTATGCCATATCACATTTATTTTTACTGAGGTACAGTGTACGATTTGTTTTTGTTATGATGTGTATTGTTCTTGTCTGTTGCTTATTTCTGCGGGGGTAGTTTTCCACTACATATATATTGGAGCGTGACCTGTGAAAACGGACTACATTTTTACCAGTAAGCAGTGAAATCAGTTCTTCTTGTTGTATCTTTCGAATTGCGTAATCATTTCCGTTCGTCGGAGTCGTGGGAGGGACAACCCCCCGTCGGCCCGACAACTATATCGCAGCTCTTGCAATCTTCTGTGTATCTCGCTCCCACACTTTTACCGCCTTTCTGTCGACCTATCACACATTGGTACCATACTATGACACCATGTCATGCTACCATTCAATGATACCAGCCGGCTTCCTAACTATTATCGCCAGTAGTTGTTCAGACAACCAAGCCACCGATTGGTATAATGTAGTATCATTCGACTCACATTGAATCTTATGGGTGGCTGTTCTTGAGAAGCTCTGTCGCTTGATAATAAATGGGTGATCAGGGCTCAAGACACGCTCTACGTTGTTTATTTCTGTTTCAGGCGGCCTTTAGCTGTCAAGTGTCGATCGATCTAAGCTGCAATATCCGCCCATCGACGTTACACCTCTTTTATTCACTTCCGCAACGGTATTTAGTACACAGCCGATTTCAGTGTTAGACTGACAATTGCCTTCTCGTGATAGAAGATACTTGGTATTTCGTCCTTCCTTGTATGTCGGCCTCTAAGTTTAACGACCAGACATGCCCCGAGAAAGAACTTTACCAGGAATGCTGGTGAATCCAGTTTGTCCCTAGAGACCGACATATCAAAGTCGCAGTTGACACAATCTTGTTCAAATGCCAGGGATATCCCAGTTGAAAACACATTGGCGGTAGACCGGCCGGACTCAAAGTGCACTAAATAAAACATCAAACATTGTTTGGATTATAACGCAAGGTAATCATTTAGTGACCGGCAGCATTCGCGTGTGATATTTAAGGCCGCACCTCATCAGCCAGATGAAATGTCACACAACTTAACACGGTCATTTCCTTGGTACATGTAGGATTCCCTTGATACATTTAGGTGGACAGAAACAACAACTGGTTGAGCAATGCTGCGTGCGCACTAGATGTATTCTAGATGGGTTGTTACTCTACTGTATTTTCATCAACATCGTATGACTCGTGGAAATGCATTTGATGGCCACAGTTGGGGACCCAACGTATTGGTCGCGACCGATAAATTAACTTCCGGTACAATGCCTAACTGCATTACGGCGTCTCGTAATCAAACGCGATAACGCTACTCGGGTCTAAGCGGCATGCATGCATTTCTCGCCACGGCCGGCCAGTGAACATAGTGGACAACCAACATAAACACAAGGGTTTTATGCGGTAGCGGTGCATGCGGTGAGGATGATCCGGACAGGATACCGTGTTCTCCGCGTTACCGCCACCCTCCAAAATATTGACGTGACTCTCACTGGTCCTCGCCAGAATCGGTTCCAGTCGGACGAGGCCGTGGACGACGCGGCTGCCGCTTCAAGATATGGACCTGTGAAACAGAGCCTGTCCGACACGCCTTGGCCTTAGAGGCAGATTTCGCCAATTTAAAACGACATACTGTGCAATGGGCGAGCTTGTCTCTTTGCACTCTTCGAAATATGCAGTCTTGTTGACGAATATGTGATTGTCCCAAGAATGTCTTCAAGTGTACGTCTCCGATTTGCACTTTGTTGTATCCGAGCACGTTGTAAATGGCTTACAACGTTATTTCACGTTGGTGCAAACGCCAAATTGCAATGCCTGAACAAGGAAGCGTTTACGTTCGGTGGAGAAAATGGGTTGCTCAAAAATCTAGTGGTACATGGATTGTTACGGTAAGGTGGTACGGGTTTTTAACGTAGACAAGATAACCATCGAGAAATGAATCCGCTTTCTTGACCTACACCGAACAACGACACCCCCCCGTTTCCATACCACCCGACGTTTATGTAAAAGGTTATGTGAATAATCTGAAAGAGGACCAGCTTGCGTACACGCCTGGTGGACATCTAGGACACCGCGCGGAGCACGCGGGAACGATAGAGCCCAATCAGTATCCATGCGAAACCGCTTAGCCAAATGTGTTTGGCATATGTTGAAGTCTAAATGCCAGGCTGCGTTTTTCTATAGCCTCTACGAGAGCTTGGCATTTTGAAAACATAACACTATCTGCTTTGATACCTCGCATTTCCCCTCCAGGGCAAGAAAGTGTGAGAGAATGTCAAGTACCACCGTGTGAATTAGCTGATGCCCTTACGGATAAACCAGCTATCAGTCCCACGTGTACACGTGGGCGGGTCCTGACAAAGTTGAACTCCGGCTGGTTAGGGCATCAGACACAAACCAAGAGACCCATGCTACGATAGAGGTGCACCTTTGTTTTGCTGGGGCGCTTAAATTTAGGAGCTCCATATCACACCCGAAAACTGCTTTTTGATATATGGAAGGGCAGCTCGGTGGGCAAAACCATGGACTAGGTATTTAAAAAATCACAATGCTCATAAAGAATGACATTCGGACAATTTTGGGTTAAGGAGCCCCGTTATTGAGAAACAGAAAACCCAAAAAGTGCAACCTCTATCGTAGCACGGGTCAAGAGGCAACCGTGCTACGTCATACGGATCCAAGCTTCTGTCACAGCACTCCAAGATGACGATTTACTTTCTGATATACGGTATAGTACTGTCCAGTATCAATACTGCACATTGCCCACACGCATTACATGTAGAAAACCGCCCTTCTTAATGTTTTGGTCTTCCTACCTGGGATTTTCAGGAACGATGAAGGGGCCACGTGTGTGTGAGTGGTCCAAGCAAAACTGGAGGCAGGCTGCACCCCAGCAGTAGCAATCTGTAGACGCACATAATAAAATTATTTTTGGGCCACCACATCACCGAATCAACACGAACGGTGACCTCTGACGTACCCATGATAACAAAAAGACAGGAGACGCGGACACGGACAACTGCATATAGATTCGTCAATTTTAATAGTAGCCGAGGGGGTTGGTCATGGTCAACCAGGCGGGGATTGTTGGGGAAAGAGTGGGTCGCGGCGCGTTAGTAGATACCGTATGTTGAGGGGACGGACGACAGAGCGTCGTTCGGATAGATCGGGACACCGGAGTACTGCGAAGCCTGGGGATCAGAGCTAAGGACGATACATTGGGGTTGTTATGACAAAACGCGTGCGAATAAATACCTGATACAAGATACGACGATACAACGCGAGTAACCGAGATGCTAAGTCAATCGACCGCCGAAAGTGTAGGATGTACATTATCTTACCTCTTTTTGCAACAAATAACCGTGGCGTCACCATGGCGTCACCATGATATCATCGTGGCGTCACCATGCCATCACGATGCAGTCACCATTGAGTCACCATGGCGTCACCATGGAACCACCATGGCGCCACCACGGCGTCATCGTTGTGTCACCATGATGTTACGATGAAGTCATCATGGCGTCACCATTGTGTCACCATGGCGTCACCATGGTCTCTCACGTGGCGTCACCGCGGTGGGATCACGGTATGGCCGTGGTGTCCCCACGGGTGTCGCCATGGTGTCGCCGTTGTGTCGCCGTGGTGTCACCACGGGCGTCGCCACGGTGTCGCCGTGGTACCGCCATGGTGGCTGTGGTGTTACCGTGTTGTCGCCACAGTGTCGGCGTGGTGTCGCCGTTGTGTCACCACGAGTCACCACGGGTGTCGCCACGAGGTCGCCATTGTGAAGCGGTGGTGACGCCGTGGTGCCACCACGGTGGCACCATGGATTTACCGTGGCCATAAGTAGCTTATCTGATTCGGCGGTATCGCGTGACTTCACGGTGACGCCACCGTGACACCATGTTGACGCCATGGTGACGTCATGGGGACACCACGGTGACGCCACGGTAACGCCACGGTGACGCAATGGTGACGGCATGGTGACGGCATGGTGAAGCCATAGTGACACAAGTGTGACGCCGTGGTGACGCCAGGGTGACCCCACGGGTGTCGCCACGGAGTCGCCACGGAGACACCATAGTGGTTTCGTGGTGAGTACTTGATGACAAATCCTCGGTGTAAATTCTAAAGTAGGATACTGCACATCTTCGGTATAGGTGATCCTTTTGTGCTGGTAGATACAGGGAATCTGCGGTGTCCGACCTAAATCTTGAAACGTTTTTTTCTCATCGCCGGCGCTCAGTACGAGGTGTCGTAAAAGTATACCCCTATTACATCAACAGTTTGTTTGCCCCGCTCGGGTAAGTGACTCTCTACTCGCCTCAGGGTAAAAGTCTACCATATTATTTTGCGTAGCCACAACACCGACATACGGTAGGGCTGGTCCACATCGTCAAACCAAAACACATAAAGATTAAGAACACAAATATATATGGTAGTCACTCGGCCGAGAAGCCTGTTGCAGTTGACACAATTTGACGGGCCAGTGACTTCCCTACTGCACCGGTACTGTTGTTTTCCTTGGACCAACCCACGTAATAGACGACAGTAACAAATACCCATCACTTTGAGTTCCGGGCAAAACTACCCTCATGTTTCTCGTTACCGTTCTTCAATTATGTGGGGTTGCATGTAGTTTAAACGGTTGAATGATGTCTCTCTGGCGGTTGCGCTACGATTCCAATCACGGCTGGTGTCGTTGTAGCACAAGGTGGTGTGGTTTGTGAGAAATCGTAAGAATTGAGAGTAATGTACCCTGCAATATGATCAATAAATCGGACGCAAGTGAAGCACAGGCCGGCACCTGTCACAACAACTGGTCCGAATCCGGCATGCGCTGCGCAGGACCATTCAGGTTAAGGTCGTGGCGTTAGGAGCTCCCGTGCATCCCACGGGAAAGTCTAGGCGAAAACTTCAGCTACAGCCGCGCACGATAACCTGTGGCGACGGGTGTAGACAACACTCAAGACAGCAATCAAAGCTGCAGTACAGTAGTGCAGACACAGGGGCCGTGTTCTGCTGCAGCCCTGTGAAGCTGTACATCTTGATCGAATTGTATCTGCGACATTTCATGTAATCAACATATTTTGAACGTGCCATGCAAACATGTCTATTGCATTACGGTATTTGGTTCAGAAGTTCACGCTTCTACCACCAGAAACGACCCCCGGTCAAACATAAACAAAACAAAACACTCCAGGTTTATCACCGGGGTTCAATAAATACACCCCCGCTGTTGTTGGTGCGCCCTTCATTTAGGACACATCCTGATACTATTACTAAACATCACACAGGTTCAGAACGGATGCGACTTCCAATTAAGACTACCCGTTCAGATAATGGACTCGCCAGGTGCTTACAACGGTCAAATCGGGAGCTTTCAAAACATACACTCAGCTTTAACGTGAAAATATGGGCCCCTAATGGCATTGTAGGACGGGCTGGGACGATTATACTTGATGGCAGCCACTCCGACAGTACAAGCCAACCCGTCCTGGAAGGGTCCGTATTTATGGCAGTCGTGGGCTGATTTCCAGTCAAACCCCATCGCGACCGTTTGCTACAGCCGCCGACCTTGCACCGTACAGTTAAGTTGATGAGTAAGCCACTTAATAAGTGGCTCGTACGGCGGGCACATGTCGTGGCCGTACCAGCATCTAGTCTGCTGTCCTCGAAGACAATTAGCCCTGCTCGAACAACATTTTGACGTACTACAGCTGTGGCCTAAACAAGGCGTTTACAGTAGTACAGATGGAACACATAGCAGTAGCAGTGCAGGTTGTAAGCCAAACGGTTGTACAGCACGATGTTATGACCGCTAGAGTTATAACCATGGCTGCAGGCAGCACTTTCCAGTCGTTTTATTTTTCATCTCCGCATTCGACGCTTTAAGTGCGATACGAGCTAAACGTACACTACCGGAGAGTACGTACATACCTACCTACGCATGTCGTTCTGTGACTATTGAAAGGAGCTTCGGCACCGGCTTCGACTGCCGGCCGTCGCCGGTTTGAGTGATGCCGGAAATGTTAGCAGCGTGAGGCTAATGATTGAGGTCAAACTCAACACCATGAGCCGAGATTTTCACACACCTGTCGAGGACGTTACCGCTACACTGTGTACAACTGCTACGGTTAGGGCTGCTGCTGCTTCCTTTGTCTTTAGGGCCGCTTACTCGGCGACAGAAGCTCGATCGTACCTCCCACATCCGTCTACTGCCCTAATAAACAACGGCAACAACAACATTAACAAACTAAACTGCCGCTCTACTTGTAAAAATGATCACTACTACTTGTACTACTCCTGCTTTACTAGTATTCGCTAGTGGTACGCTTAACTGTGCCAGCGGGTGGCCGATATTGCGGACCAAAAAACCAACGGCGAAATTGGCATATATGGCGAGCATCCACATGGACGAAAGGACTCACCCACCTACGAGCCGGTCTGCCCCATCTACCAACCAACCCACCAACCGATCGAAACACTCATCAACCGAGTTCTATGAGTTTGATAAGAAGACGGTTGCTCCTTGAGAGGCCACCTCTGACCGCTCACGACAGCTGGAGCTATCAGGCGAACACAAAATGTACATATATTACTCGTCGTACAAAGTGTAGAACATGGAGGGAGGAGAAGTGCGCGGGCACCTCCCAAAATGGAAAGCTCGACAGAGAAGCATCTTTGTTGTCGCTGTGGAAACCCCAAATACCGTTACATAAATATCTCGACACCGAGTACACGATTACGCTCAACATGCTCTAACACAGCATCAACATGTTTCTTGCATTCATTCCGCTGCTGCTCCTTGCGGGTAGTGCTTGTCTTGCTGGTGTATGGAGATGTTATCAGGTTTGGTTGGTGGTGCGTTCTATACGCGTCTTAATGCTTTTCGTGCTCTCGCTAGCTACTTGCTACGTTCCCCTTCGATACCAATTTTGTATGGTTTTCAATAAGCTCGTTAAAGTGGGGTATTTCCATATTTAACAAAAACACATTATCGGATATCTCTTTCGTAACTTCACAAAAAATATAAAGCCCCCGCTTGAAGTACGTATTTTTGTGTGGAAACCCGCTACCCGACCCTACTCTACTGAGCGCTTCAGGGCTCGTCCTAATCATTTGGGCAGTAGCCCGGCCAAAAGGGGCGATTACTGATGCTTTTGTACATATTTGCTCCGCAGACCACATACTGGTTGTCGGGATCGGATGACGCCTCTACTTTTCTAAGTGCCCGTGCTGACAGACGGTGTTTGTTGGAAAAATACTTAAACAACAGCCTACAAAATATACACCTGAGTACCATCCTAAGTACATTTTTATACCATAAGGTGCTTTCGAACACTTACAGTTTCGGTAGTGTTAGAGATGCATTAAGGACGATGTGGCTGTTGTTGTCTTCTTGTTATTTGCCCGTTGTTGTCCGTGCTTGCTTCTGTCGTCGACACTGTAGTTGATATCTCCGTGTGTCCTTGCCACAGTGCACCCAGTCGACACGACACGAGACACTGACTCTACAGATAAGTTGGAAATAACAAGAAGCAAACGTCGTACAATCGAGTCGTATAAAGCAGGAGTGTTTGATTAGTACCCGTCACTTATGACGAGATCGCAGGTGGTTAAATAAAAAAAGACGTGTTGTTTGTCAGTCTTTGGTCGATAAATCTTCTGGGATGTTTTATTCTGATGACAGCTCGTGGCTGTTCCGAGGCAATACCTCCAACGTTTTGGGAGAGTTCATTTATAGGCTCACATTTTTTCCCGAGTTCCAAACAAAATATAGCACACCCCAGCTACAACTTTTTAAACTCTCGTCAGGATAAGTTTGACCAAGAAAATACTCAATTGAAATGATCGGCTAAATGACGCTATTTAAAGGCTGAGTGATTCTTGTTCGACAGTTTTGTTTGTCTATGCGGCCGAGGTTAGTGGTCGGTAAGCTTTTTAGTTTCAACAAACAAATCCTACGTAGACTCACTAGGTTAATGACCATCGCAACATTAATCTCGGGAGCATCACCCTCGCCACGTACCAAAGTGAAGATTCCGATAGCGGAGAATTTTTAAATCGCATTGGTGGAAGCTCAACGCCCTAATGTTTCTTTAGGTTGTTGGTCCTGGGATTTTTTTAGCAAGCGACCGCATACATTGTCGGTTAAGTTCAACGTGTTCGTTTTCCGGGCTGCCTCGCCGGGGAATCCAACCTCACAGTGATGGCCACGACATTCTTATCTCATGGCCTGCGTATCACGAGGACTACTACTTCTGAGATTATGACGGCTGCTACCACTAATGCTCCTGCACTCCTCTACTTACTTCTACTGCCATTACTCATGCTACTACTCCTACTACAACAACTCATGCTGCGGATGGCTGTCGTTGTGGTCTTTGCTTTTCCGATAATGGCTTTGCGAAAGTGTAACTGGTGACGATACAGCAGGTCGCAAATTAAGACAGATTCGTCGACCTTTTAGATACAAGACGGCACGAAACACTCACCGTGGGGATTTGTACGGCGCTGTTACCTTGCTCCATGATTTGGACTGCTAGTTTCTTACTGTTGCTGCTTAGACGTTTTTCTGCTTCTTGCCATGGCGTTTGTTTTTTGCAGAGAGCGAGGAGGTTTGTTGCACTCGTTTGGACGTCATGTGGCGTGTACAAGTCCGATACAGGCGGGGATAGCGGGGGGGAAATTGTTCCCTTGTATTTCAAACCCGTAAACAATTGTTGCACAATTATTAGGGGCAAGATCCTTTTTTTATATGAACAATATCATGTCAGTGATAAGAACAGGCAGAAGTGCTTCATTTGTAGTCAGGCTTTGAATACCACGCGCGTGCCCTGTTCCCGTGTATTGCGGTGAGCGTCCTGTAAATGTTCAGGGTTCCCTTGTCCCCGAATCACAACCAAGGCTCCCCTCCCCGCCATGGAGCATGAGTGCCCACGCTTGCTGTTGTTCGTGTGTGGTCGTACTCACCTCCTTAGAAGTCGATAATCCAATCAGGTTCTCGTGTTTGCGTCTGGATATATTATTTCACCCCGGCCAGAAAATGAAGAGTGATATTCCCAGTACAGTGACTGAGTAACCACGCCCTAAGCAATAGCAGCCTCCATTGTAAGAAGTATTCGCCGTCGATTGTCGGAACTTATTTCAAGTAGCCAAGGGTGTTTCTATTTGTGAATGAGACTACTTATCATGTCGTTAGATCCTGTAACCGTTGATAATATCCGGCAGACCGAGACAGATGTGGGAGTTTGTCAGGTTCTACGGCTATGTGGTGTATGAATGAGATCAGCGCCAAGTGATGCACCGCGTCATTGTTGTACCTTTAAAGCTCACCCTAAATTTAGGGCATACGCAGTATCCCACCAACGGTTTAAACTCTGTTTTTGGATTGAATGTTGAACACGGTAGGCTAAATATTTGTCGTAGGCGTTGGAAACTGAACATATCGATTTACTTAAACAAACGTTTCTCTTCTCGGCAAAAAACACGAGTACTTTGATTGTATTTGTAGTTGTATGCAATTCCCTGCCATAACGTCGAGCATTGGCGCACCCAGTGTGTGGTGACTGGGACACTTATCTCTGTCGATTCTAATGATTATCATGTATCAGCCGGAAATCCGTGTTGGAAACGATGGTTGGTCTGACGTACTCACTGCAGTCGTTTTGTCAATATCTATGCATTCAAAATAGTTCGGAAATTCGTTCAATGTTTAGCAGGCTACCGTAGAAGTCGATATAACAGTACATCCACCTCCGTCAAAAGAGGTTTATAGATCTCACAGCTGGAGATATACCTCGTATGCGTTATTTTCCGGACCGAGGTTATCTCTCATTTAGCTTGCACTACCAGTAGCTATAGTAGATGAGGTCTACGTAAATGGTTAAATATATCAAGCCTCTTTGATTTTAATTGTGAAACGGTTCCACTGAGTCCAAACGGTGGGTGGATGACATGTAGGAGCTTTGATTGACTATTAAAAGGTTTTGTCTGGGACCCCTCATATTTTGTCCCTAGACTGTTCCAAACCTCGGGCAACGTAACGCTTAACGTTCCACATCAATGCTACTGTTCGGCGGTTTTTTTTATATCACAACGTTCCTACTCGTACGATATCTAGATATTGTGGTTACATAGTGTAGGTACAGTGCGACATGGCGGGCGATTGCATAACACTATGTTATCGTTCTAGCTACATCCCACGCTGACAACAGTATAGTGTTATTACGATTTAATACATAGCTTGTAACTAGCAACATAACGTTAGCATGTCCGCACAAACTATAATTGCTTCCTAACGCACGTTAGCTAGATAACGTTTATGACCGATAAAACACTACCAAACAGTTTATATTCTAGGTCGTGTTGAAATGTGTGTTCATGCTAGTTAGCAGATATCGTATATCCCCAACGCAACCTAAACATTTGTTGCTGCTGTGTTACTGTAGCTCGGTTTGTTCGAGTGTTATGTTATACGACGTAGATGAATAACAATCTGTTGGGGTTTCCTAAAAATATGGAGTTTTTTTACGTGGATGATTTCTAAGCTTCCCCTGTTCCTGTCTTTCAAAATTGGGGATGTTTGTTTTTCCAGGATGATTACATCTCCTCCCCTCCCGGGGCTCCCGGGGGGGGGAGGGGGGGGGATGTTGTATGTGTGCCCGCGTGCGAGACGGTCAATATTGAACTCCCCCAAAATAACCAACATACCAGGTGACGTTTTCCGTTTATCTGCTTCGAGTGTGATATTACTAACATACAACAGATCCCAGTAACACCCAAAAGGTAACATCTCAACAGTATGTTAGAGTCATTTCAGGACCAACTGTCTCGTAGTAACTTGATGTATGTCCGGGTCGTCATTGATGTCAACGTAATAACGTAACGTTAGAGTTGGATCATCACTGGGAGTAACATTCTAACAATAGGTTTAATACGCCTCGGCATCAACGTAACGCTTCAACTACACTGTGCTACATCACGACCAGCTTCAAACGTAACTTTGCTAACTTGCATTACGCGTTTCGGTATCCGGCTCTATAGAAGAACAAATGGGGGCTCCAACAACGTTCGATTAACTTAAGCTCGTTTTTGGCTTTGGGTTGTATCTCCAGCTAAATGATGGCTTTGTACGTATTCAGCAAAACCGGTCACCAGGGGGACACCACGATTGTATTGGCGCTGGCTGTAGAATTACACTATGCCCAGTACCCAATGCAGACCTAACCGTTGGCGTGTGCTCAACTAGCGCCGTTATATTTCCTCCTAGTTGTGCAGGATTGCTCTTCCTGTCTGACTAGGCCTCTTCAAACTCTTAACCTTGAATACGTCCCCACTACGCGCAGAAATTGGAACAGGACGCCGGACACCAAAATCTACTGACATGAATCCTGGCGGAGCAGCAGTACAGCTTCGCTTCAGTGGAGATGTGATGACCTTGCTGGTGGAACTATTGTCCAACCAGTATGCGGTTTTTGCCGGTGTATCGAAACAATGGAGAGGCGCTTGGGGAGAGGGGCTCTCGCAAATGACACAAGCCGTAACACGCGACACTTCTCTATCTCAGCTGCAATGGAATTTCAATGGCGGCCTTAGAATGTGGCCGACCGTATCCGAATACATCGCCGATAACTGCGGTGTTAAGATTTTGCAGTGTTATGCCCACTCCGTCGGGTGCCATTTGACCGACAAAGCATGCTTCAAAGCCGCCGCTCGAGACGACCTCCGAATTAACAAGTTGGCACTCGGCGAAAATTGCGGTTGGCGCAAAACTCTTTGCACGGCTGCAGCGGCTGTGGGGAGTCTTCACATTCTGAAGCGGGCGCGAGAAAACGACTGCCCCTGGTTTTCCAATACATGCAGCGTGGCTGCCCGTTTAGGACATCTCGATATCCTGACGTGGGTACGTTCGGAATCCTGTCTTTGGAATGCACCAACTTGCTCGAACGCTGCTCGGGGTGGGCACTTTGCTACTGTTACGTGGGTCCGAGGTCATAGCTGCCCCTGGGATGTAGAAATGTGCAGCGACGCGCCAGCGTCAGGGTCTCTCGATATCTTACAGTGGGCTCGGTCTGAAGACTGTCCTTCGGAGGAGCCCACCTCAACATTGTACAGTGGGCGCGAGCTACCGGCTGCCCCTGAGACGATTGCACACGCTTGGGTGCAGCTGCCGGTGGGCACATTGACGTGCTTGATTGGGCTAGAGGTAATGGTGCTGATTGGGTGGAGGGTACTACCTCGGAAGCCGCAACAAGGGGTGGGCATCTGGGCCTGCTTCGGTGGGCTACTGCCCAAGGTCGCCCAATAGCGGAAGACTCTTATGAATGTGCCATTCTATACGGTCATCTGCACACGCTTCAGTGGGTGATCGCTAATAGGTGCCGATTGCCCTGCAAAGCTGGTTATCTTGCAGCAGAACAAGCATACATCCACATTCTCGAATGGTTGCTGGACAGCCCGTACGCCTGGAACCGCACCGATGTATGCACAGCAGCTGCGTTAGGGGGGCAACTGGATATGCTTTGTTGGGCGCGAACTAAGGGCTTTGCCTGGGATGGGCGTGTTACTCAGTTGGTAGCAGGTGGACGTCATTTTGAAATGCTCAAATCAGTGCGGTGTACCGGCTGCCCCTTGCTCGAGCATACGTTTCTCGCGGCAGCCGTCATAGGTCACCTGGATATACTGCAGTGGTTTCGGGCACAAGACTGCCCGTGGGATAGTCGCATATGCCGTTACGCAGCTAACAATGGGCACTTCGAAGTTCTCAAATGGGCTCGGCGAAACGGTTGCTCCTGGAACGAAACCACGTGGGGCCATAGCCGCCAATTCAGGCGTTTGGACATGCTCCAGTGGGAGAGGAAAACGTGCTGCCCACGTGACCCTCGTGCGTGTAGCAAGGCAGCCACGAACCGTTATTTTGAGGTGCGTAAATGGGCGCGGTGTAACGGTTGTCCCTGGGACGAAAATACCTGTTCCGGTGCATACATATCGGGTCGTTTGGACATATTGCAGTTGGCGAGTAAAGAAGGCTGCCCGTGGGATTGCAACACATATCTGTATGCTCTTCAGTACAACAGACAGCATATAATTCATTGGGCTTATTTCAACGGCTATCCTCGGAATGGTTGAGGACCGGCAAGCCAGGCAGCAGGATGTTGGCTTAGTTTTCATAGCAGGTGACGTGCATCTTTACGTGACACACGCGGGTGGCTGTAACGCGTGGTGGCAAGGACCGTATCGTGTTCCCGGCAGGAAGAATGCTTCTACATGAATCTCCTGAATAGTTGGTGTCGTGTTTTGACTTGTGGGCTGGGTAGTGACACGAATTTGATGGCTCTCGTGACGTTAGGAATTTGGGTGTAGCTCTTACCCTGGTTTTTATCGGAGTGTAGTTGATTGCTCTGTACGTTACACGCGCCAGAAGGATTTGGTTGATAATTTTAAAGGCATCAGTTCTCGATAGCCCGCTGTATCGGTTGTGGGTGCTCTGTTCGTCAGAAACAATACCGGGAACTTGTCATTGGTCGCATACCGGTATGTTTCATGCCCTGTCTTCCTCTTACCCGTGGTAGGTCGTCATTTTCTGGTCCATAAACGACTGTAGTTGCTTACTTCGACGAGATATGTTTTACGGTCGGGTTGCACACTTATACCTTGTGCCTTCGCCATTTATGTCGTTTTCATAGACCCTCAATGTATTTGGTCAACATGTTTGAAACAATTGTGACTGCATGTCGCCATGATGGCCAATACAGTTGATAATAGCAGGTAGTATTAAGATTTGACAGGTTGACGAATACAAATTTTCTATGTTGTCGAAACATACGAGATCCTGGATTACCGTTGAAACATCTTCCCCAGCTCGTTGGTCGGACGAAGCCACCCTACATGGTGGATCCAATATATTCTGCTGTAAACAAACCACGACTTCGGAGAAACAACCCAGCCACCACTTTCCATGCATCCACAGCACACACAGTGCATCCACCGCACTATCAAATACCGTGACGAGCTAAGCCCACACATTTCTTACGACCTTCCGGCACGCTCACGAGGAGTTCCCTATGTCATCCATGACCTCTAAGAAAAGCCGCACGCTCTTCGAATTTAGAAATACGGTGGTTCATGATTCTAGCGTCCGAACTTAATCTGAACCCGTTTCCTTGTGCTACCTACCGACACAGACAAAATTATAACAGGAATACGCTGAAACGTCAACGCTAGCCGTGTTTCGCCTTGTCCTTGCGTTAAAAATCGCATCCAACGACATCCGTACGGCGGTACAAGGGAGTCCTTGATCTCCAGCTGGTAAACACAGAAAAAACGTGTTTGAATATCCCAAACTCAACCACGGATGCCCCAGTGGCGAATAGAAGCCCGGCACCCCCGCTTCGCCAGATAGCCCGAAACAACGCAAACCGCTGGAAATCACGGTCGAATACTCAAATAAACTTCTGTTGTGCACAACCCAAGGGCCACGCCACGAAAAAAGTACCACTTCTTGGCAAACACTTTTTCTCTCCAAAGGGGTTGGACTCCTTAACCATTTTATAACCGCGAAAAACATCTCACACTATTTCCAAGTTGTTTGTCCCCAACAACGGTTTCCAGCTCTCTAGAGGTTAACTGGTTAGTCTGTAGAATTGATTGCAGCACCTAGTGCATTGGCGTATTCATGTCATTGAATGCTCGTCTGGTTGTCGTTTCAGCTTTCCCCCCCCAAGATCGGCTTTTCGAAGGGGTAATGAGCCAGCTCCTCATGTTGCGAGGCTCCTAAAACGTAGCTGCGACCCCTACGGTAGCACGCCTACACACCAAACCAGGTAAAAAATATAGACAGGACAGGTTATAACCCCGAAACTCAATGCCGGATCACTCGGCAGGAACTATTTGAAAGATCTACCAAACACAAACACACCAATTTCTCATGATTGTGTTAATGGCGACGGTGTACCCCCCTGGATATGATAATTAAAACTGTGTTCATTTTGACGACAGGGTGGTACTACTTGAATGTTACCTCTTCTTCTTTGAATTTTGAAGACACCCGCGCCTTGCCGAACGCAAATATAGGGTTTTCCTACCACTGCAAAAGCGCAAGGGCGCGGTGTTGAGGATATGAAGCTGATGATGCCGGTATTGTAGTTTGATCATTGTCCTGTTGTGCGACTCTGGACACGCACGAACACAAACCGTTTGCGTCTGGTGTCTACGTGGCGGTTGTATGTTGAAGAGACACCAATTCTACATCTGCCGCGATTTTCAACTGGTTCACGGCGACAAAGCCCGGGCCACGAGAAATAAAACTAGCCTTAACCTAAAGACGTGACACGCCGCCGCATTATAACATTTTTTTACTGTAGCGTCGATTCTTCGAGCGTTCAAACGTCAACGCAGCCCCCCCGCTGTGGTTCACCTGCTTTACGGTTCTCAAGACGTGCACAAAATGGCGCGATCTGGTAGCCTCCCAACCACCAGTGACGATCGTCTGTCCATACTTGATCCTTACAAAGCTCGCATTGTATTTGTGTTGAATACTGTAGTCGAGGTTTACGGAACATGAGGACTGTCGATGGCCGTCGTCACAACAATTATAAATACGGCATGTGTCCATCCTCAGCAGCCTCCGAGGTCGGTTCGCCATCCCAAGGGCTGGTATTGATATTTCTATTACCAGAACCGGCGGCCTTCCTGAAAGTAGTGTCATTCCAGGGGCAGGCGCTAGCTCACGCCAATTCCATAATGCGCAGATTGACTCCCGCTGCTGCGGCTCTGTGAATAAGATAGGTACAATTGCAGTGCTCGCCCAGTTCGCACTTGACCGTCTGGAGTTTCACACCGGCACAATATTACAAGAAATATTTCTCGGACAAATACCACCCGTCCAGGTGCGCATATTGCAAAGCGTCAAGTCAAGAGTGTTCGGCGATGCATCCGTAAAGTATAAGCGGCTCTCTTAGGCCGCCATGGAAGCACCAATTAAGCTGGGATATAGAGGTGTCGGCTTCTATGGCTCGTGTGGCGTTGGGAAGAAGCCCCCATGTGTTATTCCATCCCTTCGACGCCACTTCGAAAACCTCATATTGGTTCGATATCGTTTTAGCCAATGACATAATAACATCTCGGTTGGTTTGAAGCGAAAACACAAGTCTAACATATCCAACATTGGTAGCGTCATTCCCCGGCCTATGATGCGTTTTCCTGCTGGTGGGATCGTCAGAAGCAAGTTCGGCCAACATTTGGATGCTTGCTGTAACAGGCGACGGCCATCGGCACAACTGTTGACAAACCGGGCGGCCATTAACTACCGCCCGCTCAGTTACCTACCTTTCCGCTCCAAAAGGCAGCGCCGAAGCACAAAGATACGCAATCTATGTTTCCCTACCCCCATGCCCAGGAGAAGGTTTATTTGGTACATCAGGGTGCTCGGTTAGTTAAATCTACATAAGCTTGTTAATCGTAAGATATTATGTACTACTCAGTGTCGTGTGGGCCCCTCAAGTGATCTACACGTAAGCTGTACAAAACCCTATGTAAAAATATTTTCCAATAGGAGCCCACAAGCAGACCTCACCTGCGCTTATGTTGAGAGGGTTCCTGTTTGGCAAATTTGACCTGCGGGCCAGCCATTGTCTGCCCAAGCTGCCTAAAATCGGCCCTTTAACACTGACCAAGAAGCAGAACAGCAGCAGAGAAAGCGGCAGAGAAAGCAGCGGACGCAGCCGTAAGCGCATTGCCAGGAGTAAGACGGACAGTTCAAGTGATTGAAAGGGCTTGTACAACAAATAATGGAACCCGCTGACGAGTTGATACAAACATCGCATATCAACTACTGTAGAGTTAGACCGGAAAGAGAGTGCCGGACGCGATATGTGGAACAGCCTACAAGAAGGGTACAGGGTGTGGTGTTAAGCAGTGCGTGAACATTGGCACGAAGGATGCCTGCGTCACAGGACTTTCTGATATTGTAGTCCAAGGTATATGAACCAAAACCAATAAAAAGCGGGGTATTAGTGCTTGTGTCCAGCTGTTGCTTACGCCGTTCTCGTTTTGGCAGTCAAACATTTTGCAAACATCAGAAGCAAGAGACAATGAGGGGTCTGCTTATGATTTGACCTTAGTGAAACGATATCTAATTATTTTATATTGTTTGCCTGATGCCAACAATTCATCTTGAAAAAGTGTTTGATTTTGTTGGACACCTGTTTATTAGCGATTTCAGAGTTTCTTTTCAAAACACGAACAAAATCCAGGAATTAAAAAAAAACTCTTGCCTTCCCGCGCACGCGTGCTACATGCATGCACAGTGCTCAGGTCTGTTTGTCCTACATTACGATGGACAACGTTGCAACTCGGCTACAAACATCATTTGCATTGAAGTCGAGTCAAATAAGTGCAACAGGAAGCTGCACAATAGCACAGCAAAGCAACGAGTTGATGCAGATCGTGAGGCGGAAGTCAAGGGACCCACGAGCTATCAATGAAGACCACAATAATGTATTTCTCGACGTGCACATTCGAAGAACACCCCTCACTCCAAAACGTCAGCGCGTCCGACGTCGTGTTTCAGTCGCAGACTGGTACAGCACAATGCGTACGTGCGCCGTGCTTGCCTCCGCAGCCACAGTGATTCGCGACTATGACATAGCAGCAGTCGTTGTCGCTCAGCGCTCAATCTTGTCTTGTGGAATACAGAAAGGCGTATTCCAAGTTATTCAGCGGCATAGATATACTTACGTTTGTCTTTGCTCTGAGATTGCTCGGTTTGCCCAACCCTGGCCTCTCGGCCTTCCCACTTG
>JAYJME010000958.1:0-18602 GCA_036873775.1 Costaria costata | reverse complement strand
GCTTAGTGCACATATCCACTTCAGTTCCATCTCAAATATCTCTGGTCCTCTCTCAGACCCCATTGTTTACATCCACCTTCCATGGGCTTACCATCGCCATATATATCTCAAGCCTCATGAATGATAATACTTAACAGGCCCGGCGAACCACTTGGGACCAACTATTCAATGTGGATCATACTACTAATACGTCTAAAAATACGATCAGCGTCACGGCTTCGTCGTGGAGTTGATCTGCCGGCGTATCTCGTCTCAGTACGTCCAGTACGAAACGTATGTGAAGGTGTAGTACGTACGGAACTGCCTTGGTCAAATGAAACACAAGGCTCAAAAACGTTGTAGGCCGTAATGTCCAAACTCCATATATGTCTTAGACGTACGTCTACTCTTGGAAACGGAAGGACTACATGTACGAATCAGTCGATGGGGCGCGGTACAGTCTTGCGTAACGAGCAGCAGCAGTGAAAGCAGCCCAGCAGATCGCCAACAGCAGAGACAATCAAACGTAGCAACCAGAGAACCCACCTATCAAAGTCAGAAGGAACCTATGTGAGCACAGAGACTGAGGACAGAGGCAACTTGCTGTCGAGCGCAAGGCTCTAGCAAAGGTGTTGCAAGGTACAGATTCTCGCTACATCGATGTCTCTCCGGAAGTGCCTGGGAATGTAGCACATGGCCACCTAGCGTGTCCGCGGCCTGTGGTAGGCTACGCTATACGGCTCACAGCGTATCTCTCTCTTGGTTCGGACTACGCTAGACGGGAGAGGAGTCTAGTTCACTTCTACAACATCAGAAAATTCACTATGTAGAGCGAATACTTGAAATCACTACTAATTTTGACATTTGTTTTTTTTTTGCTTCGAGTGAGTAGAAACTATTGTCGACGGTCGGCTAGCCAGCCGTTGCCGAGACCACAGGCCCCCATTTGAAACACAGGGACTCGTCAGAAGACAGCTTGGGTGTGGCAGTGGCACTATGGAGGGTAGATGGGTCTTGTTGCGGGCGCTGTGTCCCTCGGTACCACGTTTTCGGAATAGACAGCTGGAGAGACTGAATTTCCAGTTTTCTTCAATAAGTATTGTATGGGATTTACTAAGGAGCTCTTTCATCACATCTGAGTAAATACCGTTTAGTATTCGGGTCGTGTTTCACGGATTAGTTCGCGTCCCACAGCCAATTTGCGAACGGAACATGGTCAGTGGAGGAGGATTGTGGACGGTGGTATGCCCGTATGCTCATTACAGGCATGTTGTTTCCGGCGCATGTTGGGGGGTTTGCGGGGGGGTAGAGCACTTTAAGCCCGGGATTTGTTTCCGGGCCACCTTGAGGGAGCCTATTAGATCCAGCATTGGTGACGTCTGGCACGACCAGCAAAATACCACCGCCGCGCAGGGAGTAGGGTTTTTAACGCAGTCGCAAAGCCTCGAGTTGGAATGTTCACCGTATAACACACAGAAAATAACGCGCCCTGGGATGGTGTTCCGACCCCATGTTCTTCGAAACAGGCGGAGCACACACAGCGAACGTAGCGGCGTTCGAACAATCTCGTCCAGATATTTCTGTTAACACATCGCTCGGCAGTACGTTCCCCGTTGTCGAGGAAATATAGTCTGGAACTCGTCCGAAGGGGGGTGATATCTTGAGTGCTGTACGAGGTACGGTATACGAATGCAAAGCTCAAGACTCACATCCGCGAGGAAAACAACTCATCAAAGAATTAATGCACTAGTGGTATGTGAATTGGTCTTGATAAAAAGAACGAACTACTTAAACTATTGGCCAAAGTACACGAGCACGGCATTGAGGAAACTATACGAAAGTGTGTTCACAAGTAGCCGCCAAGGTATATATTGTACGGACGTACTGTCGCTGTGCCTCCAACAGAAGGAAGGGTATAGCCGAATGACGCAACGGTAAACAACCCGAAGGTTTGACGTAGGACTGTCTGTTAGCTGGAGCGCGTAGCTGGGCAGCTGAACACCACAGCCGTATTCCACAGCGACCCAGGACCACCCAGGCACCCTAGGTTCATCCACAACCAAGAGTCTGCACAAGCTATAAAGTATTGTCTATCAAGATTCAACCGGTACAATAATGACGTGTACGAACAAGGGTAGCATGCTCGTTGAGAAACGAAAGCAACAATTAGAGCAGGTTTGGCAAGTGTTTTGTTCGTACCTGTTGGTTTACTATTAAAGGTGCCGATACGACAACTACATTTCCCTCAGAGCGACGATAATTCCATATGTTACCCATATACTCTGGTATCTTGTACGAGGTTAACGACAACCCTGAAGATACACAACCTGTCAGAATGCGTTCAAGATGCGTAATATCTGACTGAGCTAGCGTGCCATGCTCAGGACAACCTTCCGGCCGCAAAATCTCTCAAATTATGGTATATACATATATGTCACAGCCACGGAGCTAGCAGGAACTGGTATGCATCTCGAACAATCTGTGTTCGGATTTTACGATAGCGTGACGACAAGTATAACGCTCAATTTCACTGCCTAAAAGAAAGGCTTTCAAACCATAGAGAAGCTCCACCCTCACTGCTTCGTCGAACAAGAAGTTATAGCCCAGCGTGTCGGCGTGGTGCGTATTGATGTCCGTACCAGTGGTTTTACCAAGACGACATTTCATCCGCCATATGTTTGTCGTTCGCCCTCGCTCTCGAGCGGAATGCTAGCGATGTACGCAAGATGACTACAACAGTATGAGGAAGTGGGTCGCACGAACCACGTACCATACCTGTTGTGCATTAAATTGCCTTGATCGGTGACACCAAAATATCAAGAGTTTGGTCAACACTGCGGTTGCGGCGGTCCCTGTTCGACGTCCCGGACGTTGAATATATATATCGATAGATTATCGTCAATTTGGGTCTGGTTGATGGGCAAACGTACGGCTTTGATCGTCGAAGGGTCGGAGCCTGACATTCGAAGGTTCAAGAGCGCCCATACCACAAAGAGCTACCGGACTCGACTGATCACCCATGCAAGTATTCTAGAATATCAATCATCTACGTAAAACACTTAAAACAAACGAATTACAACGAACTGGGCAAGCCACTAGCAAAGGTTTTGATCCCCTGCTACAAATCTATCCAGTCTTGAAACGAGAAGCGCCAGCAAGCGTGCAGCCGAACGCGCCAAAGGATATGTCTGATTCGTCGTCCAAAGCCTCAACAAACGAAACGCCATCCTCATATACGCGGCCAACCAGTCTTACAGTCAACAAGCGTAAGAACCCATGCTACGATAGAGGTGCACCCTTTTTTGTTCTGAGGCTCTTAACGTTAGGAGCTCCGAGTCACACTCAAAATCAGTTTTTGACTAAACTGGAAAGGCAGACCGATGAGAAACCCAATGGACTAGGCATTAAATAAATCATATTGCTAAACAAGAGTCACGTTCCGACGATTTTGAGTTAAGGAGTCCCGTCATTCAGAAACAAAAATGCCAAAAAGTGCAACCTCTATCGTAGCACGAGTCTAAGCAGAAACGGATGCATTTGTTTGTTGGTCAAAGAGGCACCCGACGAGGAAGCACCGTAAACCACGACATCTGACGCAGCAGTCGATTCTACAAGAAAAAGCTCCAACCAATGTATCTTGATATGTAAAATATAAACCAACTGATGAAACTGCATTATAACAACGAGCAGCACCGGCCGTACAAGTTTGAAAACACGAAAGCACGAACGAATACACCTTGGTTGTTGTCCAACGATACCATGGACGAATCTGCATCAACCACAGAGCAGGTGAAAGGGTACTTAATGTATATATATAATTTTCTTTCGTACATTCTGCCACAGTACTTGCAAATATTTGGAACGTATGAAACGCTTGAAGAGTACCAACTATCCAACGATTCCCGAAATATACGACAACCAGAAAGGATTGCTATCCAGCAAGTACCGGTACCTGAATGGCTACAAATACAGAGAGGGAAAGCGTTTTTCTCAACGAAATTTTGGATATCGTTACAGATACAAAGAGGACCTGTTGACGCGGACCGCCGTCCGCAAACGGTGCAATGGAAATGCGGGTAGACCAGCACCTACTTGTATAGTTCAAAAGGCCTTGTAGCCCTTTGACCTAGCGGTGTGTGCGATCCAACGACCATCCCTTTTGCGTAGCTTCGACCCCTGCTCCAGTCAGTCCTTGCAGCCCATGCTGCGTGCTTGTTGGACGGCTTCGCACGTCGGGGGTGGGTTAGTAGTACACTCCGTACGAACTTTATGATGTCATGGGAGAACTTCGTCAGCCTGATGCCGAAATAAGTTGTCGGCAACTATGTTGGTTGCATCCTGTGGAAAAGGGAGGTACAAAAGCACGGGAGGTATTAGGTTGCTGATAGGGTAGCTTGCCGATAGGGTTTCGGCGGAAATCAGTTCAGTAACCATTCCAGTGATATTTGTGGCTGCGTTCCACCCCAAGGGATTCACTGTTGCGATCGATGAACACACCGGGTCATAAATTTGATTTCCTGCCCCTTCGTCTCAGAGTTGTCTGCGTGCCGGGTGTCAAACCCGTTCTGGCTTGAGATGTTTCATATGTGTGTTTTTGAGCTGTCGACTACCTGGTTTATGCAAACACGAAGTGTCGCTCAATTGAGATTCAATGCCGGCATTCGGGCAGCATTGATGGCGTTTCTACTGTTGTTCGCATAGGAAGCACGTTCGTGTCCCTACATAAAAATCACGAAATATTAGGGGGATCTCGACGGTACTCTTGCCCCGCACACAAGCGTGGCGAGTCCATGAAGACCCCCGTGCCATGGTGCCACCTTGTCCCGGCAGTTCACGGTATACTTCAAAGTACGTTGCTTATCGTAGTGCTGTCGGATCTGCAACCCCCTAGAACCGTTTGTTGGCTTCGTGGAAGTTTGCACCAAAATGTAGGAAGTAATCACACAAACGTTTGCAAGAACCGAACATAGTTTTCTTTAATGGCCTGGGGGACTGAATCATGTGTTTGGTACTTGAACCTCTCGAAACTTGAATTGGCATACGTTAACCTCTTACTGGCAGGGCGACTCACAGTGGTAGTAGCAGCACTTGTCGGTGGTGCACCCGGACTTGTGACATTTTGTCTTGTCAGAACCATGCCTCGAGAAGTAGTTCTCAGGGCACTTATAGTGTGAGCAATTGTTTTCCTTTTCGCAGCAATGGTACTCCTTGCACCTGCCCCGCCTGCACTTCTCGTTCTTGGCGTCGGCGATCAATTTGTATCCGTAGGAGCACGTGATGGAGTCGCAGTATTTCCTTTCTGAGGTATATAAGCAGTCCTCAGTAGGCAGTGTGATAAGGAAGGATCAGTTGGTGACAGCTAGAGGGGAACATTTAATCCCATGGAACACGACACGGGGATCGTGAGGGTGCTTGTCTCCATGCAACTCTTACTCTCGTCCTTTAAATGCCTTCAGTGTAACGGTGTGACGGGCTACTTGCGCACAGCTGAGAGGTCACCGACTCCCTTTGGACCATCAAGGCATTTTCAGTCAAGCCGCTTCCTGATCTCTACGATCTAGCTAGGGTTGCCGGGTGGAAATCGTTCAATTTACGTGATGTAGTACCTTCTTTCTGGGTTGGGTATGCACTAAGCAGTTCCTAGGCAGACAATCATAACGGCAGGTTAAGAGCAACACGACCTAGAGGGGCATCGGTCCGATGGCGTTTAATATTCGTGATAACATGCCCATAACGCGCGAAACAAGATGTATATGTATTGGTATGACCGTGGCTTACCCCTCTCGCAGCACTGGTGTTTGGTGCACTTGTTGTATTTGCACACGGTCCAGTCAGCGTCTTCAATATGGGAGTACCTCCAAGGGCAGTCGTAGCTTGAGCATACCTTGTCGCAGCAAAGGGAGTCCGTGCACAGGCCATCCTCACACTTGATGCCCTCAGGGCTGCTCGCCAGAGTGTAACCAGTTGAGCACTTGAAGTCCTCACAGGTCACAGTATCTAAGGATTCATCGTAACCGTCAGTCGCACCGAGAGTCGAGGAATATTGATCGTTCGTCGACAGGCTGGAAACAGAAATGTGAGATGCCTGCACAGCGACGTCCGCTGGTTACACTCAATATCTCCACTCAAGTAGCCTTAATCAACAAATCTGTACTGGAGTAGTGATGGTGTCACAGAGTACGACAGTTTGCCCGAACAATATCGTATCAAATGTGAAACCCCAACCACGTGAATGTTTATGTGGCCCCTCAACTTCGATACATGTTTGGCAATGTGCTGGACCACTCCATATATATTTCGGATGAAACAGATGTTTGAAGAGAAACAAACGTGCGATATGTATACGACGTGCATCTTACCCTTCACGCAGCACTGGAACTCCGTGCACAGGTCCTGGTCACACTCGATGGTCTCAGGGTTGCTCTCTAAAGTGTATCCAGCCGAGCACTTGAAGTCCTCACAGGTTACAACATCTGACGTTTCATCATCATGGTCAGCCGCACAGACAGTTTAGAGTTGATCGTCGATTTCAGGCTTGTTTGGAACAGCATTATGAGATGCTTGGCCAGTCACACCATCTACTCGCACGCACGCTCTTCGTTGGATTACCTATAGCGAATGACAGTATACCTTAGAATTGGTTGTGTTCAGTGAGCTTACACGCTAGAATACGTTTGTACGACGTCGGGAATGTCAACAATTTTTTGTAAATGACGCCGCCTGTAAACGGTTGGGGCGTATTTTGCTGAGAACGTTGCATTTTCCAACTTGACAAGACAAGTGCTGGTGCTGGAGCATTGCAGATATATCGTGCAGGTTACCAGAGCCGGATTCGTGCCAGCTCACTACGGGAGGCGTGCTACCGTTCAAGCAGCACTGGGAGTCGTCGCACACGCCTTCCACACACTCGATGGTCTCAGGAATGCTATCTAAAGGATATCTCGCCGAACACGTGAAGTCCTCACAGGTTAAAACATCTGACGTTTCATCATGAGTGTTATTCGCACCAAGAGACCAGGGTTGATCGTCGATTTCAGGCTGGTTTGGAACAGCATTATGAGATGCTTGACCCGTCACACCATCTACTCGCACGCACGCTCTTCGTTGGAGTACCTGTAGCGAATGAAAGTATTCCCGAGAGTTGGGTATTTTTAGTGAGCGTAGACGCATATATACTCTTGTAAGACATCGGGAACATCGATACATTGAGTAAATGCCGCCGCCTGTAAACTGATGTTGCTTGGCTTGCTGAGGAGGTTGCATTTTCCACCTTCTTCAGACGGGTGCTGTTGCTGGACTCTTGCAGAATTATCGTTCAGGTTACTAAAGCCGGTTTCGAGCCAGCGTTCTACGGAATGCGTCTTACCTTTCGAGCAGCACTGGGAGTCGTTGCACACGCCTTCCACACATTCGATGGTCTCAGGGTTGCTCTCCAAAGTGTATCCAGTCGAGCACGTGTAGTCCTCACAGATTACAATATCTGAGGTCTCATCATGATCGTCAGTCGCGCGGAGAGTCCAGGGTTGATCGTCGATTTCAGGCTAGTTTGAAACAGCGTTATGAGATGCTTGGCCAGTGACACCATCTAGTTGCACGCACCCTCGTTGCTGGATTACCCATAGTGAATGAAAGTATAACTTAGAGTGGATTGTGTCCAGTGAGCGTACACGCAAGAATCCTCTTGTACGACGTCGGGAACATCAACACCTTGAGTAAATGCCGCCGCTTGTAAACTGCTGGAGCTTGGCTCGCTGAGGAAGATTATTTGTTTTCCTTGTCCAGACGAGTGCTGGTGCTGGACCATTGCAGATATATCGTGAGCTTTACTAGAGCTGGGTTCGAGCCAGCTCTCTAAGGGATGTGTCTTACCTTTCGAGCAGCACTGGGAGTCGTCGCACACGCCTTCCACACACTCGATGGTCTCAGGGTTGCTCTCCAAAGTGTATCCAGATGAGCACGTGAAGTCCTCACAGGTTACAACATCTGAGGTTTCATCGTCATCATTAGTTTCACTGAGAGTCGAGGGGAATCGTTCTTTTACAGACAGGTTGTCAAACAGCAGTATGGGATGCTTGGACAGTGACGCCCCAATGTTACACGAAACATTTCCACTAAAGTAACAAAATCCACAAATCAATATTGTGTTGGTGATGATATCATGGCGTACAACTATGTACACGACCGTTCTATTATGACAATAGAATCACCAACGATACGATTACATGCCCGAGCGTATTGTTTTGCGGACCGTGTATTTGGTGAGATCATTGGCATTGTGCTGGACCTCTGCAAGTATATGGGGCACAGTACTAAATATCCTGTTTGTGTGACCTGTACACGGGGTACCTATTACCCTCCACGCAGCAACTGGGAGTCCGTGCAGAGGTAATTGCCACACTCGATGTCTTCAGGGTTGCTCTCTAAAGTGTATCCAGCCGAGCACGTGTAGTCCTCACAGGTTAAAACTTCTGATGTTTCGACGCAGTGCTACGATAGAGGTTGCATTGTTTGGCGTTTTCTTTCCGAATGACGGGGCTCCTTAACCTAAATATGTCTCAATGTTATCGCAATTTCGCAATATGACTTTTTAAATGCCTAGTCCATGGGTTTGTTCATCAGGTTGCCGTCCAGTTTACTCAAAAACAAGTTTCGGGTGTTTTTTGGAGCTCCTAAAGTTAAGCGCCTCCGAAAAACATTGGTTCACCTCTATCGTAGCATTGATATTTATCATGATCGTCAGTCGCTGCGAACGTCGGACGTTGATTGTCGATTTCAGGCCGGTTTGAAACAGCATTGATAGATGCTGGGACTGTGACGCCAGCTAATTGTACGCGCCCTCTTAACTGGAGTAGCCTTAATGAACGAAACTAAAACTTTGAGTTGATTGTGTTTAGTGATACTACAGAAGAATATTCTTATACGATATCGGGAGTATCAACAACTTGAGAAAATGCCGCCTTCAGTAAACTGCCGGAGCGTGGCTTGGTCAGGACCCTGCATTTTGCATCATGTCTGCAAGTGTGATGGACCGTTGCAGATACACCGTGGACTTTACTAGAGCTCAATTCAAGCTAGCTCTATACGGGATATATTTTACCTTTCGAGCAGCACTGGGAGTCGTCACACACGCCTTCCACACACTCGATGGCCTCAGGGCTGCCCGATAAAGTATAACCGTTGAGCACGTGAAGCCCTCACAGGTTACAATATCTGAGGTCTCATCATAATCGTCCATTCCACCGAGAGTCGACTGTTATTTGTCGTTGACAGACAGGGTGCCAAACACCCACATTTGATTCTTGGAAAGTATCGCCCGCTGGATACAAGAACCCCCTCCTCTGAAGTACCGTAAACTAACTGAACTAAAATACAGTAGTGATGATACAACGGAGTACAACTATTTACACCATCGTCATTTTATACCATTTGAAACATTAACAACACGGTTACCTGTCCGAGTTTGTTCTTTATGCCACTGCAAATTGTAAGTTTTCTGGGATTGTACTGGACCTTTGCAGGTTTATAGGGCATCTGTCTATAACTTTAATCGTCTGACCTGTATACGGTATTCATATTACCCTTCACGCAGCACTGCCAATCCGTGCACAGGTCATCGTCACACTCGATGTTTTCAGGGTTGCTCTCTAAAGTGTATCCAGCCGAGCACGTGAAGGCCTCAAAGGTTTCAACATCTGAAGTTTCCTTGTGATCGTCAGTCGAACCGAGCGTCGATGGATAATAGCCGTTATTCGGCAGGTTCCAAGCAGCAATGTGAGATGCTTGAACAGCGACGTCAGCTAGACTCGCGCACCCTCATTGCTGGAGTAGCCGTAACCAATGGAAGTATACGGTGGAGTATATGGTGTGTATTGAGCCTACAAACAAGAATATGGTGATACGACATTGTGAACATCAACAACACGAGTAAAGGCCGCCTTCTGTATACTGCTTTGTTTTTCGTTCTGGAGACCCTGCATTTCGCAACTTGTCTGGTAGTGTGCTGGACCATTGCAGATATATTCCGGATTTTGCTAGAGCTTAATTCGAGCAAGCTCTATACTGGATGCGTCTTGCCTTTCGAGCAGCACTGGGAGTCGTGGCACACGCCATCCACACACTCGATGTCTTCAGAGCTGCCCGATAAAGTGTAACCGGTTGAGCACGTGAAGCCCTCACAGTTTTAATATCTGATGTTTTATCGTTATCGTCAGTTCCACCGAGAGTCGTGGGCTATTATTCGTTCACAAACAGCGTGCCAAACAGCAATATGTGATGATAACCGCTTTTTTTAGGACAGGAGCTATAATTCAAAATAATGAAATCTCTACGGTGAAGAGGTCACGCCACGATTCGAGAGAATGAAAATCAACAAGCTTGCTGACACAAGGACATGGTTCACTGACGGTGCGGGTATTTCTGCATACACTGCAAGGCGCCGCGAGTGTAGCAGTGTACCGTGCATTTCTGATACATACCACGATGTATTATTGACCAACCCGTGCAAGTTATTTTCGGGGTGAGTCTTACCTTCCACGCAGCATTGGTCTTTGCTGCACCTGTTGTCCTCGCACACGATGGTGTCAGGATATCCCACAGGGGAGTAGTTTGTAGGGCAGTAGAAGCTGGAGCAGACCTTATCGCAGCACTGGGACCTCTTGCACCTGCCCCTCCTACACTTCACCTCGCCAGCGTTGTCGATTGCAGTGTACCCGTTCGAGCAGGTCCGGGAGTCGCAGTATTTGTTTTCTAAGGTTTAATCGTTATGGGCAGTGGCAGGAACGAAAACATATGTAATCAGTCAGTCGAATCTGCTCCTGAATAAAGTGTAGTTTTAACAGCAGACCCTTGCTCAAAGACGGGTCTCCTAGCCAGAAATTACGAGCTACCCAAGGTAGCTTGAGCTTTGGAATCTGTATGGACTCTACAGATACGTAGCCCATTTGATGGTACATCGGTTAGAGTATTACACGTTCTACCAGCATGTCGTTGTGTTTTATTTGGAGCTCCTCCGGACAGGAGCCTCGTCACAATTAGAAGCTGCACACACCGGTGTGCGCATCATCCTTTCAGCCTGGTGTCATACAGCGAGATGAAA
Source organism: Costaria costata (assembly GCA_036873775.1). Lineage (NCBI taxonomy): Eukaryota > Phaeophyceae > Laminariales > Agaraceae > Costaria > Costaria costata. The sequence goes on along the minus strand of JAYJME010000958.1, from coordinate 7,528 downwards.
TAGTGGTGTCAGCAGTACCCGCTATTAACCTGCAACCGTAAGACCACGCAGGATCTATTCCACCCCCCTTCCCCGGGTTTCGGGCTAGGTATAATATCTCGATGTTTCATCGGAATAGAAATCCCGCCGCTGTTTTATCACGCTGCGTTGGTACGTTCGACTGGTTCGTGCCCAAGCAGAGAGCTGGTGTCGAATGTTAGTTCCTCATCTACAGCAGCTTGTGGTTCTCTCTAGACTGCCCGTCCGGACGTTCTCCACAGAGGCCTAGACCTCAACGTTGGGATTCTGCAGTGGCCAAATTTGAACGAATTCGGAAGACCCCTAACCGAACGTTTGCCCTTCATTTCCGGACAGCTACATCTCTTCACAAGCAACCTTAGCCCGTGAAATAGGATCAGGCTCAGGGTGGGTCAAGTCACGGGCGTCGGGTACACCGGGAAGCAGTCGTATGCATCCAGAAATGACTCACGAGGTGACTTGGTGAAGTCAACGTTGCCAGCCAGCATCACCAAAACATCAAGAAAAACCCCCAAAAACGACGGTTTGGTTAATATGCGCGCTATTACATACAGTAGTACCACGGGTACAAACCTATTGAAAGTGCGGCTTTCGCTAAACGTTAAACGTTAGGTGGAATGTACGTGGTTCGTTTAAAGTATTAACACAGCATAACTGTAAATAGTACGTTCGGGCGGACTACTTTCCCGTTTGTGGTAGTCGAGTATGGGGCTATAGCAAAAAAGGGCAAAGCACTCTGGATTATTGTGTATTTGCATCAGCGTTTTAGATCAGAAAATGGGTATTTTGCTTCTAAAACGTGTTCTCTATTGCCAAGTCGTTTGCGTATTTTGGCGAAACGCCTACTCGCGCGTAGTGCTGGCAACATTCTCCTTAGGTCTCCTTCGAGGTCTTAATCACGCCAGCACCCGACAAGCCATACTACAAAGTATATAGGAGTGGTTGTGTGGGTAGGGAGATGTGGAACAATCAATGACACGGATGACAGACAGAGCCTCTCTATGCCTACATACTTTGAAGAGGTTAGAAGCGAGTCAAGAGTACTGGAACATGTTTCTTGATACGTTCCGAAACACGTCAATCCTGTGCAAAGTATATACGGGATTGGCCCAGTGCCGTGCTTCGGTTGGGGTTGAAAGTTTGAGCCCAAGCAGGACTCATTACGGAAAGCGTCTGAGCTGAATATCTGCCACATCAAGTCTGATCTGTTGCACATTGTATTACACTATTCGCTGAAACCTAGATACGTACGTAGCCAATGGGAATTGTTTAGTGCTGGTCGTATGTTTTGGTTTATTTCACAGTCTTACGCCTCCTTGCATGAGGAGCTTCATAACTATTAGGTGCTTTCCCCGCTACCGTTGCATTAGCCCCTTACCCTTCTCGCAGCATTGGCGTTTGGTGCATCTGGAGTTTCTGCACACGGTGGTGTCATAGTCTTCCTTCGGGGTCCACCTTCTACGGCAGTGGTAGGTCGAGCAAAGCTTGTCGCAGCACTGGGACTCTTTGCACACGCCGTGCTCGCATTCCTCTTTCTCGGCGCCGTCGATGAGAGCGTAACCATCCCAGCACATGAAGGTGTCGCAATAAACTGCTTCTGAGGTGTGCATCAGACAAGAGTTCCACAGCAGCGACCGACGTAAACATGTTGGTTCGCGTATGAGCTTCTGGGATAGATGAACACGAATGGCATGAGAACATAGGATACTGGCAGGGGCCTGACATGAGTTCACCGACGCCGAGTTAAACAAACACCAACGGTATATGAAAACATGATATAACCGCGAGAGGCTCATACCTTCACTGTTCACCACCGCACCCTGTTGATCGAGAACTGCATGACATCGTGTTTGAGGCAATGTCCTGGAATCGCATCCCTATGGATGAGTTCCCTACGTACCTTGGGCGATGCACCCTCCAATGAGCCTTACCCTTCTCGCAGCACTGGTCTGCGGTGCACTTGTCGTCGTCGCACACCGTAGAGTCAGGGTATTCCACCCAGGAGTAGTCCGTAGGACAGTCGTAGCTGGTGCAGACTTTCTCGCAGCACTTGGAGTGCTTGCACCTGCCCCTCCAACACTTGACGTACTCGGCGTCGTCAATGAGGGCGTAACCGTAAGAGCAGTCGTAGGAGTCGCAGTAGGCTTTCTGTGGGGTCGTGGAGCGATCATCAACAACAACCCCGGGGCTGTGGTTAGTAGCAGTCTGAGCTATTCAGTACTGCCGGTTTGACGTCGTTTCGTGAACAAATTGTAAGTATGTACCCATCCTAAGTAAACCATATACCTGTGTTTATTTCCCCTGCCTACGTGTATATCGCCTTTGCACGAAATGGTTTTGTTTAAATTTTATATAGGATTGAATGTATACCGTATATGTATACCGTATACATGAATTAGGTTCCTGATCGTCAATCGAGCTCGTACTGTATAGGTAGGACATTACATTGGCGCCAGGCGGGACGTTGGAAGATAAAAGTAAAGTTCATTCCCGCGTGGCCCTCCCTACATCCACGCACACTACTGAATAATTATGATGAAGCTGTTTAGGCAGTGTCCACCCTAAGCAACGTATCAACACCAAGGGACACTCAACGAAAAGAGGTATGTACCGCGCATATGTAAATTTTGCTCACACAGGTTATATATATAATATTGTCTGCGCTGCCCAGTCCACTTTGCGGTGTCACTCAAGCATGCCCACCCAATTGTGCACCCTGCGTTAAGCATGAAAGAAGAGTGTCGCTATCGATAGAAAATTGTTTTGCGTCATACCTTGCGGTACGAAGACATGCGCCTCCCGTCGAGGTCCTGTTCGCCATTCTCTTCGACTGCGCAACATAGATGGTACGACAGCGACGTGAAGACGAAAGGACGCTGGAAATTCTGGGAATACTACAGTCTTACTACTGCTGTAGCTGCGGCTATCACAACTGTAATGACACCGTGCATGTTAACTTCAACTGGAATGTGGTTAATACCGGTTGTTTGCAAAATAGGTAAATATTCTGGATATAAATGAACAAGTGACCGGCAACCTCACACAGATATCGACATGCGCCGAGAGCATTGACAGGTATTCACGCAACGTTTGTCCCAGATCTTCCCGATACACCCCGAGTTTACGTAGATCTCTCAGTGTTTCTCTGTACAATATACGTTGGGACTATTTATTATGCGTGCTGGATGACTCACGTTGATGGAGTAGGCTCTGGTCACCTCGGCTAAGCTATAGCTGGCGTCGGGCGTCGGGACAGCTATGCTCTGGACCAGAATGAAGGGGAAATTTTCAAACATTATTTCTTGCTTCGGTGTACGTGACTACAACATGAACCTTCGTCGAATATTATTGAATGTAAGTACGTTTGACGGCGACACGACCGTTACATACCCCAACCGACCATGATATTGCATGCCTGTATAAACACTCACCCTTAGATGACGGGAAAGGCTCGCGAGCTGTGACGCCGACAGCCATCAAAGTTGCCAAGAACAGAACAAGTCGCACCATATTTTCATGCGCCCTGTTTCTTGGCATTGCTGAAAAAGTAGCTGCTGAGTGTTTGATTGCTGGAGGAAATGAACGAGAAGAGAGAAATAAGAGAGAGGGATAAATATATGTACCTGGTATGGAGATAGACGAAATAACAAACACGACTGTATTTTATTTACTATGATACACACACTACTGTGTGCTACGGGTTGTGCTGCAACTCACAGGCAAATCATGTCAGGTCCGGCGTCAATGGTTGCTCACACGTTCCTGACTCGGGCAGGCCCGATTTAAAAATTTCAGGTAAACCTCGGTCACATCACATACAATGGCCAGAGCGCGCGTACTAAGTACTCGAGGAAACCGTTGAGAGATAATATGTTCGGTACGAACATTGCTATCCTGAACCATAGCCCCAAGCCTGTCAACCAACGTATGGAGCATGTCCTTATCGACAAGGACACAGTGGGCGTCAACCATATCCTCCGATTAGACACAGGCTCTATTGCAAAAACCAGGCATAGTTGATGACCTGAGTGGCATAACTTGGGCACAAGGGTCACTTTCACGAACGCTATTTCTAACGCACGGCTCATTTTTCTCTGGCAGCGGAGTGTATGTCGTGTTGTAGACATTTATTGTCATAGTCTACGTCGATAAATTGTCTCGTCGAACACTACAAAAGCGCGACGACAACTTGGAGCTGGGTCGTTCTGTGGGGGGCAATGGTACCAAGTAGTTGTGTTGGGCTAACCGGCGCTATTTGTGAACCCGCAAGGCCATACGTGTTACGCGACCTTTGGGCGTGAATATACGCATAGGACCTATGCATGGAGTCTGGTGGGTATCCAACATGAACCTGGAACACACAAACTCAAGGAAGTGCCTCCAAATACAAAGGTTGGCACGGTAGTTGCATTTACTTTAGTCGGTTGAGTTATCGATGAAGTGTGTATGATACTGGTGAATCTCATTCAAAATCAATTTTTACTTCTGTTAGGGTTGCACTCATGCCAAAACTATCCTACCTAAACATTCTATGTTGTTCGATCCGTCTGACTTGAGCGGGGAGAACTCGAGCACAAGGGCCAGTTTGACATAAAATCTCCTATCGAGCGGTACTTCTTATTCCGGGAATGAACAACATGTCGCCTGGCAGACTTTTCCTCCCACAGCCTACGTCGATTCAAATTTTAGTCTAGTATTTCGGACGATCGCTCGGTAACCTAGAGCTGGGTCTTGAATGGCCATGCCACCTAGACCATTCATAATCAAGGCTTTGGGTACTCTACAGGTGTTGGTTAGGCATGGCTCATTTCATTTGGGGAGGAAACACAACTTAAGTGTGACGCAATGTCCAACGTGAAAGCAAAAACACAAACAGGAAATTTATCAAGTACCAGAGTCTCATGGAAACGTTATAAGTCTGTTGTGAGGTGTATTGTGGTAGGTAATCTTGTTGTGGGGAATGTGCAGTTACAAGTGTCACACGCAGCATTCAACAACAAGAACAGGGTTCGACGAATTCCTCTGGCTCGCCGCTGATTCTGTGGTATTACCATCTCGTATATATACCGATGACATCCGCGTGGATACGTATTGCTGAATGAGACACAAACTCTCCGATGCCAAAATATTTTGTCATGGGAAGCAATGCTCGACCCTCGTCTAGCATGCAACGATCCCCGCCACGCGTTGACGTTACTTATCTCAGGCAACGAGGTGAGCGATAAAACCGGCCCGATCGCGCGAGGTTTCCCATGGACTTGGTTTCAAGTATGCATGTCGTGCGTATTTCTACAGTCTACTCACAATAATAAAACCAAACAGGCCAACACACTAATGTCGACACGATGAACCTCGCGTGCCTCGTTTCGCCAGCAACTGGTCGTCGTAGTCTTGCAAAATCAGTAACATCTGTAAATCACTGTTGTCGCTATGTTTGCTTACGACCACGAGTTTAACACATGTCTTGTTGTATGTGCGTACGCTAATAGTCAGTTCCCTCGGAAGTTTTTATCGCATGACCCCCCCCCCCCCAAAACAAAGCTGTGTGTTGTAGTGCCTTTCGTTAACCACCGTTACCGTGCAGATGTCATTGTATCTATCGCAGAGTATACAGGCGGGGGGTTGCATGTACGCTTAGAACGACAACCCTCGTGGAGGAACACAAACGCATCACCCGCCCACTCCCCCCCCAGAAACGTATTTGGCACAGTGCGATGCAATATATATATAACCAGACACATCATTGACACTGGTAATTCTCACCGGTGGACAGTGCTTGTCGAGAAGGAGATGATGTGGAGTGATTAAGGGTGGCTTGGTTGCCTGAGGTCAAAACGCAATAAATTCCGCAGAGGGCGTTTTCCCGCCGGGTGACAGGGATGTATGCCCGGAAAGACATATCGCCTGTTTCAACCAGCCCGAGGTTCGTCGGTTGTTAGATAGCGGTGTGCATAGCGCCTGCCAGACGGTTCAGTTTTCTTATACTATTTTCAGAGTTTGTAGTTTCGAAATGTAATGTACCTGACAGTAGATTGCCCTATATTCGACCCATGGTTGGTAAAGAGAGTATGCGACAGTAATAACCTAACCCAAACCTATTTCAAACCTCAACCCGGCCAATGGATATATTATTTTATCATATTATGTGTCAGTCCTTTTCTTCCCGTGCACGGTAGTACCCGCGTTCTCGAATACGGTGAGCTTTACTGGTGAATCTCGTGATTTTCAGGTGTGCTGTCAAGCCACGAATGTCAGACACGTCAAACCGGTTTATCACGGCGTACCTAACCGTGTCGAACTTGAGATACAGTACAACGGAGGTTTACATTGATTTCATCGTTGGTAGTTTCGTGGCTCGAAGGTTTTGCGCGTTGATTATCATATATTTCCAATTGATTGTAGTTGTATTCTACTGTGTACGATACCGTTACGGGGGGGGGGGTAGTAAACAGGTCCTCCAATAGAAACAAAAACCTATACATGCTCATCTATTTTGACTAATTATATTTGGTCCTAATTGCTAGTATTGTCCCCGTATTACTATATCTATATATCGTCTGCCTCGAACACAAAATCCACTAATGCCTTGGGTTAGTATGTATAGATCAGAGTGTTGCCCCCCCCACCCCGCCCACGCTCTATATATATGTACATATATATAGTGACTCATATCTCTAACTCTAACCCAAAGCCAATCAACCACTGTACTGCAGTAGTATTTGATTGTCTTCGGATTTGATGCTCCGTAACACAACGCTGGTTGATTGTATCGGCCCCTTTTGCCACGTAGTATGTAACTGCGTGAATCATGTTTTGCCGACTTCAGTATTTGTTCAACCATCGACAGTTTCGTGCTCCTCATTGTTTCAAATTTTGGCGTGTGGTCTGCGATACACTCCGCGACAGCAGTAGCAGAATTCTTCAGTTTTTCATCATGCCTGACGAAGGGGCAACGGCGTGTCGAATTTGTGGTGTTCTACATAACTGAAAGCCGGTGTTAATCACTACTTGAAGGGAAATGTGGAGGAGTCCCTATTTATGACATGTTGCGAGATGATGCTGCAAGACACCCTCGGGTTGTAGCTGTTTATCCGTTGTACGGCAGAACCGCTAAATTTCCCGACAGAGCAGTTTGCAAGCGGTTGGGTACAACTCAACTACAGATCCAACCCCTCGTCTGTGTTGATTCAAAAGCATACTGACCCTGGCATCAGGAAGAGGACGGTGTCCTTAACCATCGTGTATGTATGGTGTCCCCCCGTACCAACCGCCATGTTCTATGTTAATCAACCAAACGGTAAAAATGACGGCCAATTACGTAGTAGGGCCAGCGAAGAAACCTACCAGCATGTACCTTTCCAGGGCGAGCAGTAGCCAAAAAGGGGTATACCCGATGGGTTTGTGGACAAAACAGGGTACCTTTATATTTTAGGGACCGCGACGACCCCAGGGCGCCATCTCATTGGCCAGCGCCGGCCACCACCCGACGCTGGCCACAAACCCACCGGGT
>JAYJME010000957.1:0-18605 GCA_036873775.1 Costaria costata | reverse complement strand
TTGCTTGCCTTACAGTAGTCATTTGACCATTGACCACGCGTCCCTTTCGAGACGGAGCACCGCTCCTACTCCTAATGGAGACACCTCCAACAGTTGGGCGCTCAATACGTTGTTTCTATAGAGTAGAAATAATGTTTTTAGCTAATCCTATCCCGTTCCTGTTTGGCAGCCTGAGGCCACCATCTATCTCCAAAGATACCGATCGATTTCACGCTGCTATCTAGTGCACCAAACTTCTCCTTGTTTCAGCAGGGAGTTCTGAAGTGACGTGTATACACCAGAAATAGTGTAGTAGAAGGGATAAACGAAAAACAGTAGAGGGTACGAGTATATACCATGTATTTCCTCAAAATCTGCGGTACTACGGAGACGCCCTTCAGGTTTGCCTGCCTAGCAGCTTGTTGTATTATTGATATTTGCCGAAGCGGATGAAAGCGTTCTGACAGAGTGCGCGACTCGCCTCTCTTGACTCGTCCCCTAGCTTCCCTATACGCAAATGCCATCCAAGTACTATGTAAACCCCTTTTCCTCTATCTCAAAAACTGTAACCTAGGCCTTTTCAGGCTTCCAGGGCAATACCATCACATGTTTTTGTTGTTGTCTAAACTTGGGGGAGCTTCCAAAAATTGGAACATGTCGAAATTTGCAACAGCTTACTGCTTCTACCCCCCATCGTTGCGAAACAAAATGAAACTGGAAAAGGTCGAGCTCTCACAAATCCCGACGTTTTACCACGTTTTTCGCGGGAAAGCATTGATTGCCCTTCGAAACTTCAGAAGCTTGTTCACATTGTTCCATGTTCGGTTGTGTTACCTGTGCATACCGTGTACGACGGTGCATGACCCATGACCCCATCCCTCGGTCGAACTTCAGAGGCGACTTCTTCCGAAGCGACAAAACGCGAGTTTCGGAAGATCTGATCGAGATCTCTCCGTCGACGCGTCCCTCGATGGGTACACTCTACCCGGTCATCGATAAACTCTGCTTTGAAATTCGCCCGAGGGGAACGTGTTGTATCCCGGCATACCAAGTATCATGCTACTGGCCTATCGGCAGTATACTGCGTGCTCTTGTTGTTCTTGGGCGTAACTTCATGGCTTGCTTCCATATATGTACGACGCTGGTATTCTCAGGCTGGTGTAATCAAAGCAGTCTGCATACGAACTTCTAAATATTTGAATCTCTCTTTGATTAGGAGACCTATTTATTCCAATGTTATGTCCGCGGAATATTTTGTCGAAATCCTACTGTAGGTGCGCTTCAAATCGCATCCAGCATGACTGGTTAATGTATGAGTAACAGTTTTAGGCATATATATATATATATGTATATCTGATGGGTGAGGACCACATTGACCGTGATTATGCATCGTGCCACCGAACTTTTCAATTCGTGTAGATTGTATGTAAGTAAATGGATTCATTGCCTCGCTCCTACCGTCAGAACCTTCCTCGTACCAACCTGCTTTGTATCGCGTGTCTACCTTCAGACTCCCCACTCTGTATGAGCCTCTGTAATCTACAGTCTGGTGGTGGAGAAGACAACCGGTTTTGCCATGCGTAGTTTATGATATTCGATACTTTGTAAAGACACTCTCCCCGCTTGGTGTGCCCCCAGCCACGCCGAAGAAGAGCAGAATCAATCGCAGACGAACGGCGCGAACGAAAAGAGAAAACAGAGACTACGGAAATGTATGATTGCAGTTGATTGATCTTCAATCACCAGCAACGTTTTCGCTCTTGATTACGTAGTTCACTGATCAGCTGAGGTCGCGAGCTTCCTGCTTGGTATGCTGTGGTCGACACCAATGCTGATCTCATGTGCGAGCTCCTTCTAATCATAGAGCTGTCCTAATTTTGGACTCATATCACTTACTTCGTGAATTACATTAACCGCTTGACCTGCTCAAGTTTGTTGTAAAAGCCTTTGGTTTCGAATAGTCCCTGACGTCGTCAGGGGAACATTATCTCTCATGAACAATATCATAGAATGTTTCAACCTCTGAACACTCCCGTTCCCAAAAAAAGACGGGTTGATTGTCGTTCTTTGCAGAATCTCCTCACAATCTTCGCCTTTGTGTGACGGCGATTTCGAAATGTAAATAAAATACGGAAATACACCTCCTGGTACCTGCGGACCAGGTACCTGGTACAGGTGCTTAAAATCTTGTGCTCACACTCTGCTACTGCTGCTGTCATCGTTGTCGTAATCAAGTGCGCCGTGGGCGGGGCTAGGCGAGTCGAAAGAGAGCCCAGCTAAACTACCGGCCGTAGTGCGCTCACCACCACTCCACCATCAGCATCAGCATCACCAGCATCACACCGTGCTTTACTGCTGCTGCGGTTTTTGCTGTGCTTGCTGTGTGGTGAAGAAAGGTGATGCCATGCGGTGGTGGTGTCTATTTTTTTTTATGAACCAGTTCAGACAGCGGCTTGATTTATAGGAACCGCACAGGTATTAAACCCGTTGCAGGGTCTGTGCGATTAACCCCGTCCAGGGTATCCATCATTTTATGGGGCGACAACAATACCCTCACAGCGTCGATTTGTACCTGTGCTCGTGCAGGGTCCCTATGCACAACACCCTGCCAAGGTCTTAAATTGCAGGGTGTATGTACGTAGGCTTTACCCCGTACACCTGTCAACGTACGACACGAAGGCCCTCACAGGGTCGATATTTTGCCAACTTAGTGCAATGTTTGCACGCAATAGGACCCTGGTAAGGTCGAAACCTGCGCTCTTCCCATGGTTGGTTCTACGATAGCCCCCGCAGAAACCAGTGCTTTTCTTTAACGACCTTTTAACGGCTGCTCGACACGAAGAGGGATGCTATTTAACATGTATATTCCCATATTTTCTTGTTGGCAAAGGATGGTCGAACGACGACCTCGGGGTGGCAGAAGGCACCGTATTTCAGGAGATGCGGCCGGACGCTGGTTTCAAAACCGGCGATTTCGTTAAAGAGAGGTTGGGAAGGCTATCGTAGAAGAACTCGCATGTACTATCTTTACTCGTCTTTTCCTTTTCCCTCCCTAGTCGTAAGTCAGATCCGGAGTCACTAAGCGGGCTCTTCTCCCCCCTCCCCACTACGGTACATGCCTTGATTCTTTATCGCGAGAAGAGTTCGGCACTTTCTTCCCTCGTCGGCTCGCGTCGAATCTATCTGATTCCCCCCGCACAGCGTAGTAACCCTGCCGAGGAAAGACATGCTGACCATAATAGGGTTTAGATGTATGTCAAGATGAGTTAAGGTTCCTGTTCACACGACCCTGCCAAGGTCCTAACCTCGACAGAGAGTCTGCAATGTTGGTCCTCTGCACTGTATTAACCAGGTCATGGTAAGACATGAACACTTTCACAGGGGCTGGGTTTTTTCAGCCTAGTGAAAGGTTCGTACACACAACGAAAGGGTAGCCGAAGGTCCACGTGCGCAAGTAGGTGTGCTCGGTGTATCGAGTGTATTTCGTGCGGCGAGTAGCGAGAGCAATATTGTAGTAGTGGCCGCCCAAGAACTGCGAGTACTGGTAGTATGTGAGCAGTGCTACAACAGAGCAGTCCTGACGGCCAATACACTGCGAGTACTCGGAGTACACACCCACAGAGTATCGAACCTAGAAGTACTGGAGCAATCGAGTAAAATACTCTCCTACAGTAGTGTTAATAGCACATTAGTACCGTACCTCGCAGCGAGAAATCTTGAAACACTGTGAGTATTCACAGTATGGGCTGTATATACTGGTATGATGCACAGGATCCCGAAATATTTGTCAAAGTATAGAGCCAGTATCCCAGAATATCCAACACAAACATAAACATACGTCAACAAAGTACAGGGAGTACCCACGGATACCGTAAAATACACATATTATAAGTAAGTACGAAAATAACGTATGCGTCGCAGTGTCGTTCGTTCTTGATACCTCACCCCTTCAATTGCTTCCCTGCCTTGTACGTCGGATTTCGTTCTCCGCCTGCCTGTTGGTTTCTCGTGCGGAGAATGGAAAAGAGTAGTAGCTGGCCGCGAACGAAATATGGTATCAGTTACGCAATGAAGAAGTGATATTTCTATCGAGACAGTGTCTGGCTAACGCCTAGGTCGAGTTAAGTCGGTGGGGATGCATTTCGAACCTGGTTTACTCCATCAAAGCTAGATCCATGCGGAGGCTCCGAGGGGGGGAGGGGGGGGGGTCGATAGAGGAGGTAGTCACCCCCACGTGGCTTTTCCGTTCCGCTTTAAGCCCTTTAGAACCGGAAACGGTTTGTGGGGACAAAAATACTTGGAAATAGTGTGGGATACCTTTTGGGGGTGGTGAAAGGGTTAAGCCGCATACGTGCGTGCGGATCGCGTGCGAAGACTGGCCGGGACCCGACGACTGGCCGGGATGGTTGTTTGGTTGAGCTTCAGCTTTCCTATGCAATTTTGCCGGGTGCTCAGAGGGGGTCACACGACGACCAAAGCGTATGGTTATAACATAGGTAATGCAAGCCAGCCTAACCGGCCGGGGTAGGGTGTTCGCTCAAACTGCAATGCAACGAGAGCCATTGCACATTGCCAGCAAGCATGTGGTCACTATCTGCTGCTCGCGGTTGCTATTAATAGCCGGATGATTCTCTATCCCTCCTCTCCTTCGTTTGCCCGTTTTTTTCGGGAGCTCCAAAGAGATTGTTAAGCACAAATATGAAACCCTGCCCTCAACCGCCACTTCCACACTCTATCTTCGAACAACAGCGATGGCTGTGGCCGGGACAGCTCTCAGCGTGATCGTGCTCTGGACTGTGGGCATACGTTCCGCATCTGGTGTCAATGTACCGTGTGCCGCAGGCACCCGAGTGTACTGCCTGTCCGTATGGAGCGGGAGCTGGCTCGACGGGCTCATCATGAGGTGCACTGGCGACAGCGAGGAGCAGGCCATCCCTTCAGAATTCAACGACGACCCGGGAGGAACCGAAGAAGAAGACATATGCGCGGGCACCGCAGGAGTGCGGAGCATTGAATGGGGTGTTCCGGATATTTACTATGGTATGATCTACCTCAACATCACCCGCCTGGACAACGAAACCTATCCCTTCTCCGACGGGTGAGCAAGGAGAACGATAGGGGGTCTGGCGATTGAGGTTGTTGAGTGTTGGTGAAGCTGCCGTGCACAAAACAACCCCAGCAGCCAGGATGCGGTTTGTTGGATTTGAGAGACTGCTGGTGTGATCACATTCATTTGCAATATGTTTAGGGAAATATTTTGTTGCTTGTGGGAGACCACCAGCTGTGCTTCGTACGCACGGTGCTGCGGTAATGGGGTGTACGCTCTTGCCAAACGGTCTCGGACAGACATGGTGTCTAGAAAGTATGTTTCGATACGTGTTTTCTGCGTCCGAGAGAAGCGGTGACTTGGTACATCGGGGTGGCACAATTAGGCAGTTGCTTTTTTGGAGACGATATCCGTCTAACTTAATGAATACGGAGGGAAATGTCGCAAAATTGTTCTCGGATGGCACGCAGTTTCGAACCCGTTTGACAAGTGATACAAGGAGTTAATTGAAGCCTTTTGTTATAGGAACGAAATGTTGTCCAATGACATCCCCGACCCTAGCCCTAACCCTAACGCTACGACGCTTTACCGCGGCTGGGTGTGATGCATTTGCTGCGTTGTTGGCGCTTGGGTTTAGGGTATATTTGATCGGCGGATATTGCACCACAGGGATTGTGTGCTTGCGGCTGTAGACATAAACGCACCATATCAAGGAAAAACAAGTTGACGGGCATATCTCCACCTATGGGGTCAACGAGACCCAGAAGCAATTTATGTGTTGAATGAACAAAGTAAAGTTTGCTCAACGTTCTACTGCAGTATCTTTCCACAAGGTTTGAACGGTAGTTCGATAGCCACACCACTGATGCTGCACTGGGTACCAGCCGGAATCGGTAGTTTTATTGTGCCCTTGAAGCAGCGTTACCAGGGGTGAAATTAAGTCAAGTTGTCATACAGCCTGTTTTAACTTACCTACAAAGTTGAGGACACTGGAGGGGACAACCAAGGCTCCAAACCTTTCTTGTGGAAGTGGTGACATCTCCAGACGTCCCTCCAAAGGTATTCCCCGGACGATTAACCCCATGCGAGGCGGCCGGAAATTGATCATTATCGAATCACAACAACCCGTCAGCCGTTATAACTTCTACAAAGAAGACAAAAACGCCTGCATACCCACGAGACCCTTGCTATGGTAAGGTTTGTACCGTTGAGCGCGACCATGTTCTACGGATGGTACTCCTCTACCGAACAGCTATTCATAATGTTTGGTTCCAGGGGTGCTCTGAGACACAAGAGAGAAAACGACCTACACTCCTTCCCAAAGCAAAACAAAAGGAAACACTAACCAGTGCGGTGGGATTTCTGGATGAAATGACGAAACGCGAGATATTGTCATTTGTGTATTTTGCTTGGTTTTAGCGTACCCCCTCGCCCCTGTCTGGGGATCTCGCAAATGGGTAGTGGGCGTGTGGACGGGGTTGTTTTTTGTTTACCCCTGTTGGATCCGATGACTACGTTCAACAATATTTGCTTCGACGCCTTCATAGCGCTGGGGGTTGTCTGTCGGACTTACCCTTAAACTTAGTGACGCGTGCTACGATAGAGGTAGTACGGGAGACCATAGTTAATAGGACCTACCGTAGACACAATAGGACCTACTGTAGACACCAAAACCTTTTATTTCCCTATTTTTGCTGACAATATATGGTCCATAGTTAACAGGACCTGCTGTAGACACAATAGAACCTACTGTAGACACCAAAACCTTCAAAGTTCCCTGTTTTTGCTAACAATATTTTGTCCTATTCACGATGGTCCCCCGTAAGAGCACTTTTTGGCTAGAGTATGTTCTGAACAACGGGACTCCTTCACCCAAACTAATCGGGATTCTATTCTTGTTTTTTCACTACAACTCGTTGTGTACCCTGGCCATGCGATGGTTCATCGGGTTAAGCTCTCAAGCATTTCTCACAGCTGGGTTTTGGGTGGGGTACAGAGCCCCCCAAGTGGCGTACCTTAGAAAAACGAAGGTGCACCTAGAGATATCGTAGCATGTATCTTATTTACAAAGTCGGTTGCCGGGTGAGACATGGACACGCCTCATTATACGCTGTGCTATCCCTTAACCGTTGGAAGCGCCACAGCCTTGGTGAGACCTAGGACTGCACACAATACATGAATGCAACAGTGTGCTCCGTTGTGTATATTGCCGTGGAAATACTTTGGGTGTGTCACCGAACGGGCTGGCTTCGGGTTCCGGGCAGGCGTCGTAGCCTCCACTCAGCGCCAGAATGTACTCTCCAACTGTTCCAAATCATTCGTCGTCGCTACGGCCGAGCCACGTTTGTTTAACGAACGAAACAAATACAGATACGGACGTGGTCGAAGCTTGCATCGGACGCAAAGCGTTTCCCCTGACAACGTGTTCACCTTGCTCTTGCGTTTCCGAATGGGTTCGAGTGTCCTCAGTCTGCCATACGAGTATTGGAACATAACGAGCCGTAGGACCGTCTTCTGCGAAGACGGAGGGTATGTTCAAGGCATCACGTACAGCGCCGACTACCCGGAAGAGAGTAACTTTCCGTACTTCCTTAACGACATCGGCTTCATGGGTTCGTCCTCTACACTCGGTGAGCGCGAACTAGACAGAGGGGCATGTCCCTAAACCATCGCCTCGTGTGCTCGTCTTGTACACTTGGTGCGCGCATATGTACATGAACACAGGCAGGTCACGATCTACCGATCTTCGCGATGAGATACGGTAGTTTACAGGGTCTGTGCGATACAGATCCAACCCAGGAAACCTGTGCTAGACCATGCAGATCATACTGATCCACACCCGGCAACGTCATATAGGCAATGCAGGTCATGTAGACCAGGGATCTGTCTACCCTGAACGACACAGATATATCATGAACGGTTTAAATTATCTGATCTGACCTGTCCGGGGGGAAACAAAACGCCATATTTGAAAATGATACTTTTTTATTTAAAAGGTTTTTGGGTAATTTAATGAGACGCTATTAAACTAACTGGTATATGTTGTCAGTGTGTATATTGAATTTGTTTTTGTTTAGCAGGCAATACTGTTAACAATACTTCCTGCTGTAGACAACAAAGGGGGTGTGCGGGCGAAATCAATCGACTTGTACCTTTGAGAGTTAGGTACAATGTGCATGATGTGTTTGATTACTGGCATTGTGTAGGAGATGGTGTAGAGATGCATGCCTACTGCTTGGTGTGGGACGCAAATCGTTTTTTCGTAACACGAGCCATACGTCGCTTTATTTGTGTGGCTGTAGACCATAGTTATTGGTTTGGGGTGATTACAAGGTCGGTGTCGTCGCCCTCCCCGTCGCCAAGTCCTACTGTTGTTGGCAGATTTAGTCACCGCCCACCCTCAAACAAAAACCGGGACTGACGCCACAAACAAATGCACGATCTCAGATCCGATCTGCACGGACTGCAGCTGCGATACAGCGCTACTGAGTGACGCTGATCAGCCCGAATACTGCGAATTGCCCAGCTGCTCCGAGACGGAGTGCTGCGAATATTACCGTAAGTAAGCGCAATTAACGCCATCAATGTCGTCATTCGTAAGCTCGTGCTACGGTGTTCGCTCGTCAAGGGTCTGTTTCGCTTTCAGTCGCCCAAGGTCATTTCGTCCGAGTGGCTACGCACCCTATTCCATGTTTTATGTGTCAGCTTTTTCGATTTTCGACTTTCGCGGCCTGCATCGCCATGCAAAGGTCGGATACCTTGGGCCAACAAATTATTGCTTTAGACTGTTTTTGAATTAGATTGAGGTACAAGGCCGTTGGCGTCATTGACCTTACAGCAGCAGCAGCAGTTCGTTACAGTACCGGTACCCGTAGTTCGGGCATGATGTACTACACATATTTGAACACAGCGTACTTCAAGACACCGGGTCGTACCCAGCAGTGTGAACGTAGCGGGCCGAAAGGTATCATTGTAGTCGGGATACAGGTGTCAACGACGCATGTTGTGTGTATACCCAAGCCGTGGTGACAGGTGTCGTTCCTTGCCGTTGTCCGAGGTATGTTTATTCGAAAGTCCAAATCCGCAAATGTAACGGGTACAGTAGACGATGGGTGGGTGGGTGAATCCATTTCATTATTATCTTGGGTTTTGTGCAGATTACTGTTTTTATTAAGTTTGTTTCGGAGACGATACGGTAACCATAAAACCAAGATCGTCAAAACAACAGTACAACACCACAATGCATTTCAGTCATGGCGTACGGTGCCGTACGGGGGCATACCCTTCGTTTTCAGTTGTCAAATTTTCTTTCAAAACAATTGCTTTTTCAAACCCAACCCATAACAGGTTTTACTCAGAGCTATCTCCTGGAGAAACCCGTGGTCTCAGGAAATGTGAGACACAGGGCCATACGCGGAACGTTGGGCATAAGGTGGTGGTCCGAAGTGCTGACAGAGTGGCGACGTATACTTGGCATGCTAGCCTGTGTCACAAATATGCCGTTTGATCGTTAGCCGCCACGAGTTGCCACAGCGGTCGACGTGTTCCGGTTGGTTTGGTGGCTTTGGTACGTACCTGGTACTGTGATTTTATGCGTTTTGTTTTGCGGCGGGTTATTGTGTCTTTATTCGGGGGGGGGGGGGGGGGGGTTTTTACTCTTTCCGACGCACAAGGCCTACTACGAGTACGAGGCAGCCTTGCCTCACTTACCACTCTATGATAGAGGTTGCACTTTCTGGCTTTTTGTTTTGGAATAACGGGGCTCCGTATACCAAAATCGTCCGAATGTCATTCTTGTTTCGCATTACGACTGTATTTAATGTCTAGTCCATGGGCTTGCTTGCTCATCGGGCTGCCCTTCCAGTTTACTCAAAAACAGTTTTCGGGTGTGATATATGGAGCTCCAAAAGTGAAGAGCCTCAGAAAAAAAGCGCTCCTCTATCGTAAGCATGGGTCTATAGAAGTTTCTCACCACGGACTCCCCAACGCTATGGAGTTATAAAACAATAAAATAAACGTCGGCTGGGAAATCGAATATTTCGTCGAACCTCATATTTATGGTATGGTTGTGGAAATCATGTTGCTCCAACATCTTCAACTTGCAACCTGACCGCCGCACAGACGCGGATTGTTCCACCTTTTAGCGTTTGTTTTGCTTCGGCGATATAAGCACACGAACAGACCGCATCGGACCGCGATTCATCTATCCATTTTCTGTAATAACGTTGCTCCAGCGTCGTTGGCTCACGAAGTGGTTGCATTGAACCAAGGTTTATTGCATGTCCCATGTTTCGGCTTTGTTTTGCAGCCGAAGAGACGGAATCCATCACGACGAGCGTCATAATCGGCGCCGTTTCGACCGTGGTCGCCGCGATGATTATTTCCGGTTGCGCGTGGATTTGGAACAAGGTCAACAAGGAAAACGCCGCCACCCGGGGGGTGGAAGTGTTTCATTCTGAGGACGGGCGGACCGCATCGTAGTTTTGTGTACACTGCGGGTCCTTCGTAGGGGGGCTTGCTAAGAGTCATACATTCTGCAGGGTCTTACGAAAAAATGAGAGGCAATCGAGCGCCGAAACACCCTACGGGATCGTCATAGAGGTGGCTCTCTGCCACTATGTGTGCTGTGTGCTCGGAAATATCACCCAAACGCAAGCTTGGGTGAAACTCTTCGGAGAAGATTCTCTTACCAGGAGTAGACTACCAACTTAGAAGTTGGACAGGTATTGGTGCGTTTAGTGGACTACCGCGGGAACCGACGTTTTGGGTGACGGTGGCAGTGGACTTGGTCGGCCGATTTGGGTGGATATATGTTCCTCCGCTACGGTACGAGTTGCTCCGCTTGAGCCCCAGAGATTGCCGAGCGACGGGTGGCTCCCCAACTGGCGAGTAACCTGATGCTTCGCACTCCTATCCCTTACATACATGTATATATATATGTATATTTGTGATACGCCTAGCCATCGGGATCGGCCATTTGGGGTAAAAATGAATATTACGTTTCTTCTAACTGCCGTTAGGATCTGTGTGGCATATGCGGCCCCTCGTGTAAGGGGCGTCATACCGAAATATTTAAAGTTTTGTTAAACCGACACCGTAGCTCGCGTCGATGTCCTTGGGAGCGTTGGGGGGATGCATGGTTCGAGTCCCCCACTAGACCTCGGGGTCGGACATGTAGAGTAAGGGATTTGTTGGGTTAGGCCCGGGTCGGGGGGGGGGGTGAACCCCACCCTCTGTTTGCTATTTTCAGAGGACAGTAGTCCAGACGTGGTGGGTTCTACGTTCGACTCTTCAGGATCATCAAGTCCTTACCTTTTGTAGGAAGGTTTGGTGATATGATACGCTGAGGTCATACGAAGTATACGAAGACGGGACAGGGGTATGCGTGGGGAGCGGTATCGAAACCAGATTAACAAGTTGAAGCGGAGTTGGACACGGGTGTCGGAATTTTTTACCTGTCTCAGTGTTGTGTTGACGGAGGAACCTTAACCGCCTCTGTGTGTTTTTGCCATTAACCCCCCTCGAAAGGTTTCTTTGCAATATACGGAAACGACGTAATGAGCGCCCCAACTGTTGGAGGTGTCTCTATTAGGAGTAAGAACGGTGTTCCGTCTGGATAGGGATGCGTGGTCGATGGTCAAATGACTAAGGTAAATAATAAATGAGTACGCCCTCCCCGCCCCCGGGACTAAAGGCCTCTACACCTTACAACTATAAGTCGTACATGTGTGCATATATATTACCCTATCGTATTCACCTGTCTGAACACATGTGTGTGTGGCTCGAGGCCGGCGTACGATTTTTGTCGGTATCAGCAGCGCGATACTCAAATCTGAAATCTGCATATTATACATGTTCATGAGGCTACGGACAGGTACTTGACTGATGCTGGACGGTATGGGTGTCTACCCCCACCTTCTCACTACTGCGTATAGGACCACTCGACGAGAGAGTGACACATTTGCCTCTCTCAAAAATGCAGGTCGAGTTTTTTTGGGGGTGTTTTTGCACAGAGTTTTCGAACAATCTCTACTAGCTAGGTGGAATAAACTCGCGAATTCAAAAAGCACACAACCATTATTGTTAAATATTACAAAATATTGGTTACTGTAGTCGCGTCTTTGTTCGGAGCGGCTCTTGTAGGCTGAAAGATTAAGGACCGAAAGTCAACACACACCCCCATGTCTGCTTGTAAGATACCCCCCCCCCCAAAAAAAAACCAGCGATTTTCTTTTGCGAACTTTTCATGGCTGTTAGACACTAGGAAAGGACGCCATGAAAACAATGTACTTTTCAATAATTTCTTGTTTTGCGAAGGCCAAGAGCGCCGTTTTTCAGGAGATACGGCCGAGACCTGGTTTCAAAGCGGGCGATTTCGTTAAAAATACGTTGGGGGGGCTATCATAGAACGACTCCATACCGTAGAACTAGTGTGTTGTTTAAGCTGTAGGGGAGGATCATGGCCGGGAACCAGAGTAACACGGCTGGTTGTGTGCGGTGGTGTACATCAAGCGCTTCGCTGATCCAGGCCCAGTCCCCGGTATGACTGAATTGCGGAGTCTCAGCTGTGGCGAGTAGGCACTGCTGGAGGAATAGCTAGCGCAAGGCGGTAGTCGGCAAGATGGTTTGGTGCCGTGTTTGGTACTTTTAAGTTTCGAGCAACAATAGACGTTGTGTCACGATATAATTCCTGGGTTATGCGTGTTTGGATAGGCGCGGTTTCATCCCAAACAACCCAACGTGGTGGTCGAGGAGCACGCGCACACATGTGGTCGGTGGGTGTACAGATATTTTCTGGGCAGCCGCGGTGAGGTTACATGGGTTCCACCTCGACCCTAAGTAACCAGCTCACAAATACTCCTTACAGACGATAGCCGCCGGGTGTTGCAGGGTCGGCGGTGTGTGTGTGGGTGCTGATCGCCGGAACCCCTGTGCTGGAGTATACCCAATAATCTGGATTCAAAGCCTAAGCCGCGCTAGGTGTGAATGGCTGGTTTTTGGTTATCTCTGAGGGTGCTAGGACCGACATCCTTTGTGATGGTAGACGCATGAACCATTTCCTTAGTTTCCTTCCTTCTAAGAATTATGTATTCATCACCCGAACAATGGTTTTAGAAACTATCTGTGTTCACGCTCGTGAACAATTATTTGGCCATGATATCCTCTCCGAAATACGATCACCGTAACAATCCAGATTAACTCAAGACATTAGCTATTTCATTTCGTCCACAACCCCCTCCTCGACATGGTCACAATGCATATCCATACGGTATATGTACACAACGAATGATTCTTCAAACCAAGGGAGGCAGCCCAACGATATTGGATAGTCTTCATTTGAGGATAACCGTACGTCCGAAATAATTTTGCCTGACGTATCACGCGTCGGCGGTGATTCGCGTGCCTATGTTCATATACATGGCCACCTTAAACCAGCGGTCGTAACTATCAGGCACTTGATCCATCGCCTGGTATGCGGTAACGTTTTCAATTTATTTCTGTGCCGTTCGAGGCTCTCAACCTTTTTATGGCTTTACGCCAATTCCATTGAGAAATTACTTGAAAATTAGTGTCAGGTAATACATGAATTTCTGTAAACTGGGTCACTAAAGTGCATAAAGTCCAGAGTGGGGGGGAGGAGCTACGTCACGCTCAACTTGGGACACCCAGCCTGCCGCATCTCCAGGCGACCCAACTGTCAGCATTTCCTTAAATAGGCCGCCAACATCGGGCGCATCACTGGACTGGTCGAGCCCGGCGCACTCAGGGGAGCCATTCACGTTGCGGGCGGATCGTGTTCCAGGTAGACGTCACCTGCGTGTAGGCACGTCGCATGCTGTGTGATGATATATAGGACTGCTCTGACACAGGTATTCCTGGCAGTGATGCTGCTGTCAGTTACGTACTCCTTCCACGCAGGCACTGTATGGCACCGTTGACGAAACGCTGTGCTGGTGGCGCTGTAACGCCTGCACTGGCTTGTGAGGAGACATATGGGGCTGCAGTTGCGACACATGTGCAGGGCGAGTTCGCCGACGAACAGAGCGATAATTCGACACCCCAAAGCGGGTATCCGGGCGGACAAGGCGCCCTGTCAGCCATTTTCGAGATCGAAAGGGTAAGGCCCCATCGTGGTGAAAGACCACCGCGTCATATATGCCCACTAAACCTCTACCCCCACACACCCTCCATGGCCAAGCTCTCAATAGTAAATATGGTTGCCATTTCATTGTCCAATATTATCTTGGGCGTTTACCTGAAATGGACTATACCCGGCAGCGTCAAGGCTGCGTATGGGCATCAGAGGAGTAGGATGTGTGACACGCCGAGCACAACAGCACGCACGCCGACCCAGCGCGCACGCACGCCGAGCACATTAGCCCCCAGCCTCCCCATCGAACCCTTGTGTGCACTCCTTCAGTGATTTCTCGAGGTACCAGGTAGCTCGTACGTAACTGAACATGGCTGAGTATCGGCCTGTCTAAGTCCTAGACCCGTGTATAAGTACACGCTAACACCAACAGCGGTGCGCCAGCCCTCTGCCCCTCTCTCAACCCCTCCAGCAGACCCAGCGACAAAACCACAAAACCGACAGAAGCACCACAGTCGGTGGTGACAGCACCTTCAGCGGAAAAAAAACAAAACTACCACGTCAAGGGTGGCCAGGGATTGGGATACCATACACCTAACTACCCCCCCCCTCCCTCGGAGGGGTCGGAAAAACTGTTTTCGACCGCATTTGTCCTTTAGTAGGTGTGTTGGGTGTGGTGGGTGTGATTTGTGTGAGAGTCCCGAAAAGTTACATTCCTCCATATCGAGTCAAATAACGTAACATCACATCCCTCGTATAAACACGACATACCAGGTATTATGCATATTGTACCTGATAATTGTTTGATTTGCTGCATGTTTTTAAACGGCAAGGTGAGTCTAATACAATACTGACATGTAGACGTAGTTCAGCTTGGTCTTACCGTTCCACGGCTTGGGCCAGGCATTCCATAATGTAATATGTGAGTGTCGAAGACATTTCGCGATCTTTCCGTCAGTGGCGTACAGGACATACCCAGCATGCAGAAGAAAATGCAGGCGAGGTTTTATTGACACCAGGCGCGGTCAACGGTTGGTTAGGTTGGTGGAGTTTCGCTGCAACCATATTCACAGGCGTGGAAGCGATACCTGGAGTCTATCGATATATCAGCTGAAGAAGGAACATACATTTTGCTCCACCCAAGCTCGGCAACCTAATACAATGTGCCGAAGCTGTGGCCTATAAGTCGCCGCCCAGTAGTACCATATACTATCCTGTTATAGCTAAAGTGTTGACCGATTGTTTAGGCGGTATTTGCCTTAAACAGAGTATGGAACAGAACACCTCGTGCGAGGAAATATGTAGAGCACCGCAAGCTACAGGGTCTACGGCATAGGCGCAACTGCTGTATTGCCGTCGACTGTCAATGCGTTTATTTGAAACGAAGGTCTCTATCGACGTCGGCCGCGCATGTAGTTCTGTGACCTATCGAGGCCTCTCTGTTGTGTGGAGATGTGGAGAAAACTCTACGTTCCTGCTGTCAAAGAACCAAAAGTAGCCAGCCCTGATGTATAGACCACTTGCAATAAGGGTTGAAAAAAATAAAGACAGCTCTGAGGGAGGAGCGATTTCCAGCTAGATGGAACGCCGAATATTTGCACAAACCCAAGCATTTCTGGATTATCAGTGGTTGTTGGCCGATCATGTTGCACCCCGCAGAAAAAACCTCTCGCACGAGCTCGCGCTCTCCGCTAACAAGGTGCAGGGAAGCGCGACGATATGCCTGTCCACTTCCGTAGTCCCCTGCGACGCCTCAGAGTGAGCATCGCTGCCTCTATCTGTAAATCCGGAGTCAGCCGGGCGTCAGGCAGAGGTTGATCATACGATTTCTACAGCTGCCGCTGCAGTAGCTGCTGCTTGCTGCTGTTTCTGGGGATCTCAAACAACCAGAAAGCCCAGTCAAGGGGCGAAGTGTTGCGAGAAAGGACGCTTGGAAATATCTAGACCACCCCACCGCCGACTCACCATAGAGGTAAGCACTGAATGGATCGGGCTTGGCGTGGCTGGCGTTGGCTGCGACAAAGACCTCGGTGTGTCCGAGTACGAGTGCTGCAGTACTTGTACTCGGACTGTGGGAGCAAGCGGAGCAGATACTCGAGCATGTTTTTTGCGTATATTTTGTTCCTTGGTTCTCGTTTCTCTCGTACATATGACCCATAGCTCGGCCCGGCCAAGGTCGACCGCTCGGTGCACGCCTATACGAGTGAGTATCGTATAAGCGCGCGGTGAGGGTTGTGCTCTCTTGCGTTGCGTGGCGGGTGCAGCTGGTGCTACTGCCAAGTGATGAGGTCAAGGATACGGTCAAAGCTGCAAAACAAGTATATTGCGAGCTCACAAAACGTCTGCACGAGTACTGCTGCTGCTGTATCGGGTTCTTCTGCGTGTTTTTTGGTGTTTGGGTTTGTGCTGGTCAATGCATTGCGTCTCCAAATAGGAAGAGCCACTCGTTACCTATATCACAGCATACGAAGCACAAACCCATCCCACGGTGGTTCATATCGCAGCATATAACAAAGCATACTACTGTGCTGTGGTAGACTAAGGCTGCAAAAAAACTGCGTAGTAGGCACTATTCTTCTTCCGAATGACTCTAACCGGCTGAAAAGAAACGACCTGAAGAGGCCCCTCCCTACCGTAGGACCAGTCGAATGTCCTGAATTACTGAATTATATTACGGACTAAACTGCGTATATTCATATGAAATTAAAATTTAATGTCAGCTGTGAGATCGAGGATTTCGTCGAAACTCAGCTTTGCAAGCTGCGTGGGATGCTTCGATCGCGCGTACTACGGGTTTTGTATAATAACCTATTGTGGGACGTATGGTCCCTATTGAGGGGAAGAAAATCCCTATTCAGGGGAAGAAAATCTAACAGCCATGGATCTCGGGAGGTGCACAAAGATTGAGCGTGGGCATGTATGGTTTTATGAATGACACAATAGGATAAGATACAGTCCTTTTGAAGGGTTACAGAGTCAGATACCTGTGGGGCTGAGGGGGTGTAAATCGTATAGTAATAACAACACAGATTGTGGGGGGGGGGATATTTTACATTCAAAATGGTTATTATTATAGCTGATTTAAGCCTGCAATACATTTAGTGATTCAAGACAGTTTACTTGATTTAACTTCAAAACCCAAGGAAGGCGGTAAAATATGGTGGGTGGGTATCATACCCTCTTGGGAACTACTTGACTGTTTGATTCTATTAGGGTTGCATTTCAAGTTTGTACTGTTCTAGTACATATATACCAACGTCATGTCTTTCGCCTGTACGGACTATTTTGGCGTACTTATTACACCCGCCCACACCCCAGCAACGGTGAGGATATGTTCGACGGATCGCCGATTTATATGTCTCACTGAAGAAACCGTTCTACCGTACAAGGGGTTGCGCTTTGAGGGGGTACTGCTGTACTGCTGCAGACCTCTTTGTGCGAGGCTCGCCTGATGAACTGTGCAGTGGCTATACCCCTACCCCTAGCGCGGCTCTTATCGACTACAGCAGCATCGCCCGTGAGGGTTTCTGCTCGGAGAGGTATAGCGAAAGGTGAGCTCCCCAGAGCAAGCCCTGCCTGCAGTGACTGCTGATGCCCGGGTGCCGTAGGTAGGGGTAGCGTTTGATCCTACATGTTCCTGAAGATTTTTCCGCGAGGCTCTGCCGCGTATACCTTCGCCCCCAACAAAATGCCCGTGAAATGGCATTGGAAGCTCTCTTTCATCACAATACACTATCCCACGGGCTGTTAGGTATCTACCGGACAATATTTGTATTCTTGGGAACGAGCGCGACACATAGTCAGATGTCAAGTGGAATAATAATAAAAACATTATTATATCCTGTAACCACACGCATCAAATATACACTGTACAGAGTAGTTGTTGTAGCAGCATTCCTGGTTGCAGGCTGGCCATCGGTTCTTGCTGAGGGAGCGTACTCTGATATTTTCATGTTACCATACTATTAATACGATGCAATGCGACCAAGTGTGTCATGGTCCCGGGCACAACTCTGTGTGCGAGATCGGCGCATCTACTGTACCAGTAGCATTTTTTTGTCCACTTTTTTTATCGCCGACTCTTTATGACGCGTGCTACGGTAGAGGTTGCACTTTTTGGCATTTTTGTTTCTGAACGACGAGGCTCCTGAACCCGAAATCGTCCAAATGCCGATCTTGTCGAGCAAAATGATTTTTTTGATGTCTAGTCTATGGGTTTGTTCATCGGGCTGCCCTTCCAGTTTACTCGCAAACAGTTTTCGGGTGTGATATGGAGCTCCTAAAGTGAAGAGCTATGGGCTATGACCTATTAGTATATAAGAGAATTGGGGGGTATCCCCTGCATTAAAAGCAAAAAATGGGCTCCCCAGGCTCTACTTTTTTCGAATAGTTCTCGATTTTATAGGAAGGTGTAACACTCCTCGGGGACGCGAATATTGCCCACAAAAACACTCGACAGGGCAGCTTGAGAACCCTGTCTACACCCCT
>JAYJME010000956.1:0-18615 GCA_036873775.1 Costaria costata | reverse complement strand
TCCGTCCGGGCATTTTAGGGATGCTTGGGTTTTTGGTCATACTAATACAGCCGTGAATGATATGCTTACACCGCACCCCCCCCCCCCCCGCAGGGAAAAAATGGCATGCCCTACCAATACCTTACACACAAACAGACACACTTCCTCCTTGTACACAAGGCAGAACCAAGAAGCACCAACGCGAGGAAAACACTTTTCTTCTCTCTCCCTCTACCCCTCTCCCGCTATATACCCTCATCACAACGCCCACTTCATCTCCAAACCCCGCTTCCTCAGGGCCTCTCGCGCGTCCAAAAAGTAGTCCGTCCCGAATTCCACCGTCACACACGCCTCCCCCACCGTCAAAACCGTCGAGGGTTTTCCTTCTCGCCGTACTCGCGCGTAGTCGAGCGACGCCAGGAGTTGGCGGGCGACGGCGGCGTCGACTTTCGCGGCCGCGCACTTCGCGTCCATCGACTCCTGTTAAAAATGTGTTTCGTGTCCCGTGGTCGATGTGATGATGTCGGTATATCATATCGCCGGCAAATGAGGGCGTGGATGTTGGCCGCGAATTGGGTGACGTTGTTTGTGTAGTTGGTGTCGATGTTGTTTGATTGACGTTGCCGTGTTTGAATGCGCGAGGACCGTGGGGAGGGAGGAAAGGAAGGTCAGAGGGGGCGGCGGTAAGCAGAAGAAGTCGGTGGGTGGTACTGGCCAGCAAGCAACGGACAAACGCAACACACTTACAACTCAAAAAGGACAAAAGCAAACCAACCCAACTACAGGCCACCTCAACACACAAAACGCCGAACCATCAAAATGCCCAAAATCAAACAACTATCAC
The DNA here is from genome assembly GCA_036873775.1 of Costaria costata. NCBI lineage: Eukaryota > Phaeophyceae > Laminariales > Agaraceae > Costaria > Costaria costata. The sequence continues at coordinate 17,792 of JAYJME010000956.1, read as the reverse complement.
CACCAAACGACACCCAGCAAAGCTTATTACCTGGTCGAAGGAGAGGCAAGGACGTGTCAAGAACACCGAAAAGTCCGGCTCCTGGTTAGCCCCATCCTTCTCCTCCGCGCAAGCCGAGAACCGCTCCTGCCCCACGGGGACAGCGTGAGCGGGCATCCTGGAAGCCGGCAACGGCATACACCGAACCGCGTCTGCAACGAGAGCGGCGTTGGCCGCGATCGCGGCGCCAGCTACGGCATCGACAGTGTCGTCCTGGAAGAACACCTGCAAGAACAAACACAGAAACAAAAAAAGAAAACGAAACGGCGCGTTCGTCTGTCAGGCGTTTTTCCTCGTACTAAATTACACAATAAAACCAGTAGAAAAAAAGGTGAGCGTTGCTCTCGTGTGCGGTTGCCTCGCATTGTATATACGACGTGTAACTACAATTCCGCCCCAAAATGGTCGCGGCGTTTTCTGTTGTGTGCGTGCCTCGTATTCTATGATATGTAAAGAAGTTTGCGAGGTTTCGTCGTACTATGGTCAATAGTAGCGTCAGTTATCGGTACGAATGAATATGAATCCAGCGATGTTGCAAGTAATACTTGGTACATATTTTGAGGTCGGCATGGGTGAAGAGAATATAGGGAAGGGGGGTACTCATTTGTTGCCTGCCTTAGTCGTTTGACTATTGACCACGCATCCCTTTCGAGGCGGAGCACCGTTCCTACTCCTAATAGAGACACCTCCAACAGTTGAGCGCTCATTACGTTGTTTCCATGTATTACAAATACAATTTTTGCTAATCCTATCCCCTTCCTGTTTCGCCGTCTGTGGCACCAGCTATCTCCTAAGATAGCGACTAGCCGGTGTGCCAAACGTTCTCTACGTCACATTCGTCTATTTTCCTCATCTCTTCTAACACATCCCGTTCCTCCTTGTACATTTCCCACTGTCCCACTAGGTGAAATATACTCTCTATTGCTTTGCCGCAAGGGCGCATCTGTTAAGCTATTCCCTTCTCCCAGCTACTGGTATACCTCCTTCGTTTTGGCAGGTTCAGGGTCCCCTACACAAATCGCAGTTTCAGCGTTTTCGCGAAGTCCATTAGGCCGTGCAAATACGATTTCATTTATATCCCTTCTCTTAACCCTCCTTCGTTCTGGCAGGTCCAGGTCCCCTACACGAAATCACAGTTTCAGCCAAGTCCATTGGACCGTGCAACTACGTTTTCATTCCGTATCCGCCCTCTTAACCCCCCGTATATCTTCAAGTGTTCCTCCCCTTCCACCTTCTTTCTTAGCGTTAGCATTTCCCTTACTTCTATCCTTTCGTTTACTTCTGTCTTGCACCCTCCAAACTTCTCCATGACCAACATATCCTCTTGGTCTTCCTCCTATTAATATCATATATCCTTTCATACTTTCTCGGCTACGCTATCCCATTTTATTCCAGCTCGCCCTTTGGATACTTTCTCCCACACAGCTCTATCAGCTATGGTTGGCAACCTAAGGCGAGGGGGGGGGGGGGGGGGGGTGGGGGGCGGGGCGTAGTGTGGGAGAAAGACTGCGCTCACTCGAAGAAAAAAGGCGTGCTTTGTTTGAATACTACGTCGCTGTCCAACGTGTCCGCTCGTCGCACACGCGGCTATACCATGACAGCTCTCTTCGGCGACCACGGTATATCCGCGTGTGCGGCGAGTTGACACGTTCCACAGCAACGTACCCGAACGCAACACACTTTTTTTTCTTCGAGTGAGCGCCATCTCTCCCCCACTACGCCATTCCCGACCCCCCCCCCACCTCCTTTATCCTCTCACCCATGCCGACCTCAAAAAATATGCATCGAGTATTCTTTCGGCATTGTTGGATTTGTTTTCATTCGTATCGTTACGACGGAACCCTCGAAAGATGAAAACAACAAAACCGTTTACAGTAGACACGATAAAAAAAGAAAAAAAAAAGCACCCTCCTCCGGTAAAAAGCTTGAGGAGAACGGGGGACAGGGTAGGGTCTCTCACCTCGACCGACTCCCCGACCTGCAGACCCGACTTTTTTCGCAGTTTTTGGATGCGGCTCACGATCTCGCGCGCCAGCTTCTGCGACAAGACCTGTCATGAAGTCGACAACAGCGGGCCGTGGGGGGTATGCAAGGGGTAAATAAGGAACAAAACGCAAAGCATCAAGTGGAGAACGAGCTACCTTCTCGAGACGTATGTACGTACGTAGAGCGTCATGGCAACGAAACGCCTTCCAGACTGAAACCCGCTCCCGAAATCCACTACCCAGCACACCACTACCGGGATCAACAAAAACGACCGCGTGTTCTGTAAAAAAATGATCGTCTGCTTGCGAGAGGCGCAACTATGAAGTCTGCAGCCCAAGCACGTCAGTAAAAAACTGCTGCGGGGCACGCAGGTATATCAAGTATACGTACGTGTCGTCAGTAAAAAACTGCTGCGGGGCACGCAGGTATATCAAGTATACGTACGTGTGTAAGTCTCTAGAATTATAACTCTTGTACTACCGCAAAAAGTATTCCACACTATTTCCAAGTAGATTTGTCCCCAAAAACCGTTTCCGGCTTTGAAGGGGTTAATATATAAACCCGTTTAGGAAAGCACCCTCTTTTTGGTTCAAAATACAGCAGGTAGATACCTTTTTAAGGGACCAGGGACCTTTACAATTAATAGTGCGTTGCAGACTGGAGGTCCCTCGTATACCGACGTCCTTTATAAGAGTTCGTACCGGTCCCTCATAATTTTAGTCAGTGGACGCGTGCTACGATACAGGTATCATTTTTTGAGTAAAATGCTTTCTGAACGGCGGAGCTCCTTAACCCCTTTACTACCCCCAAAAATATCTCACACTATTTCCAAGTATGCTTGTCCCCAAAAACCGGTTCCGGCTTCGAAGGGGTTATAACCCAAAAACGTAAAGAAATTCCATTTTTTGTTTCGCAATAATATAACTCGTTGTGGGCCTTGGGCCATGGGATGGCACATCGGGTTAAACCCTTTTACTACCCCTAAAAAGTATCCCACACTATTTCCAAGTATTTTTGTCCCCAAAAACCGTTTCCGGCTCTGAAGGGGTTAAGCTCACAATAGTCCTATTAAGGAACAGAACCCACCCAAGTGGGGAACCTTAGGAAACAAAACATGGAACAACACCCCTATAGTACTATTATTAATAGTAGCATAAACAAATACCAAATGTACTGTATATAAAAGCGGGGTCCCTTAAAATGGGTCTATATACTGTACCTGGTAGAATGTAAAGCCTTTCAACTTTCAACACTGCAGTCGTAAAAACACGACGTAAGCACGACGAAAAAGAGCCCGCTGCATGCCCACCCAGCGAAACACATCACAACACCACAGACCCCCCACATACAAACAAACAACTAACTCGCACCCACTCCGCGTACCTTCTCGTCTTTCCGGGTGTCCAGCAAAACCATGACCTTGCCGTCCTCCGAGACCGCCGACTCAAACACGCCTTTGTCTCCCTTGAAACCCCTCTTCAGCATCAGATCGTCGCCGGATAGAGAAAACCCAGCAACCTCCACGCTTCCCCCCTATAGTTCACAATACAAAAAAACAAACAGAAAACGGCACGCATAATAAAAAACCAGGTATATACGAAGCATATTTTATAACTAGGAAACACAAGCGCGATGGAGTATTAACCATTATCGCTCCGCCCCGAATCGCATCACATTCATACCGCGGATATTTAAGACGGGGGGTAGAGCCACACTCCTTAGCCAGCAACACAACAGCACGAATCCTCCCGATCGCTACTACGCCTCCATCCTCTCCGTACCTCTCCTGCAATGAAACACGCCGGATTGACGGATTCTTGCCTTTCTCACCGTAAAAAGCATCTTGGTCTATTCGTAGTTTGATGAACACATTGTTTAACTAGCCTTCCGACAACGTAAAACCGCACAGAGCATATATACTTTTATTCTTTAAATTATCAGCCTCCAAACAACGTTTCCCTAGCTACTGACTTTCCATCGAGGGGGCGTGTTGAAATATAGCTTTGAGGAACAAATACAGGATCGAAATCCACGCGTTGACCCCACTGAAGGAACCCACCTCAAGGACGGGCCAGAGCGTTGCCGCGTCGAGCTGGGCGAGGGCTTTCTTGACCCCCGCCAGCTGCTTGCCCAGGCGCTTGCCAAGAACCTTGTTGTTTGCCTCGGCCGTGAGCGTACACAACGCCTTCTCGTCCTCCTCCACAACCACCTATAAACAGAGCAAAACAAACAAACGAACGCACCAGACGGAAGAATCAGACGCAGAAGGAGCAAACAAGAGACAAAAAAAACATACCTGGTATGTATCATATTATACCACATGTTATGAACGAGGAACAAAAAAAATGAAATATTCCAATCGAAAGGTTTGAAGATTTTTAGGTCTCGCCCCACAATGACCTCAACAGGAAAATAAAACTAAAAACATATCATACCATAAACTATCAAGAGCATGGTTGTATCAATACGAGCACAAAAGCAAAGAAAAACAAAACCTGAAACATTTCTTACAACAATATGATATCATAAATACTTCTTACGAGCTTTTCTCTCGCTCACCTCCCAAGCGTTCAGCTCCCCCTTCACGTAGCTTTGCAGCTTCTCCAGGGCGTTGAGAGTTTGCCGGTCCTTGCACACGACGGTGATGCCCTTCACCGGAGTCTTGAGGGAGATGCCGCGCTTCTCCCTCGCCGACCTGCCGAGGTCCACCACCGTCTGCATCGCCCGCATCTCCGACTCGGCCTGCGGGTCAAGCCTGGTACCGAATCGAACCGACAGCGAGACCGATCTATCATTAATACATACTGGTACGTAAATAAAATTATTTTTGTTTCATCCCATTTATTATCTTCGCCCTTTTCCCTCCCAGTCGTGACTCAGATCCGGGATAACTCAACAGTGCAGAACTCAACCAGCGGTATCGATTCGACGGAGAGACCACGACTAAGAAAAACAAAGCAACAAAAAAAACAAAAAAAACGTAAGACACGAGCAACGTATACAATAGTTAATAGTAATACCGGAGAAATAAACTGGCGGTATCGATTCGAACGAGGAGATAGCAAGAACGCGAGGACGAAATAGATAAAAACGATATCAACAAAAGACACACTGCAAACAAAAAAAGAGGTTACAGACTTCAGTACATGTACAAGATAAAACAGCTAGCAGAACCCTCGCCCCCCCCCCACCCGATAATCAGATGCTGAGGAAAAACGTCAGGACAAACCAGTCAGCAAAACAAACATACATACACAAAACGAAACGAGCCGACAGCAACATCATAATTTAGCCAAAAATAAGGGTAACAAAACAAAAACGCAGGGGGTACTCATAACACTACTGTACCGTGTTTCTTTTAGGACAAACCATTCGATCGTACAAACTTTTTCTTGATGGCCAAATACATGGCGTGGGGTTATTTTTTTCACCTTGACTCATCAACCGGCGGCATCATGAGCATATGCACGGAGGTGGCGCGACCGGGAGCGTCTTCCGCGACAGAGGCGTTATCCTTGTCAGGGTGGCACTGGCGGAGGTGGCGGTACGTGTACTCGGAGAAGAACGGGGTGATGGGGGCCATCAGGACCGACATCGTCGTCAGCACCTCGTACATGCAGAACAGCCCTGGGTAGGTTTGTAGGAGAAGAAAAGCGAAGGAGAGGTGGGGTTGGAATGCGCGGTAGAGGGGAGGGCCGAGAGGTACTGGAGGCAGCAATGGGACAGGTACAACAAATAAACAAGGTATAGACTCAACAATAAACTCGTTTAAGCTGATCGGTGTTGCTTGCTCCGTGGCTATCTAAACGTTTTTTTTGTTTGGTTTTCAAGAGTTTTTCTTGTGGTCTGCTGTGTTCTTGGCCGGCGGCTAGGTCATTGGAGCGCCATTCTTCCTTTTCAGCTTGAGACAAACCCCGGGGTTTCAAATTCAAATCAACAACATCCCGAAGGGGAATCTTGTACCCGGCATTATCATACGTGTATACGTGCCGAGACATATAAACCAGGCGCTGCTTTCGTAGACGTTCAAACAAAATCAACAACAAATCCCTCATACCGTGGTGTGTACAAAAACAGACTGAGGTCCGCCGCTGTCGCAGGACAAGTGAAGACCAACAGCAGTACACCTACGAGTATATACAACCATCGATTTCTCCTCGTGTTTCGTATAGCAAAATAAATCTATGCTTCGTACATACTTCCAAGCATACCCGGCACACACAGGGTGCTCACGTCACACGTGGGTGGAGCTCGGCGGCCCTTGCAAGTTACAGAGGTAACTTCTACTGCAAAACTCATCCCACACAAATTCAGAGCCGTTTGTTACACAAAAAACACTATTAATGGTGAACTCTCGTCTGGGGCACTTACTTGAAATTGTACAGTCAGAAATAGGTTTCTGAAACACCGCAGCACTCAAAAGGGTGAAGAGATACAACATTACAGTACTGATTAATCAAGGTAAACAAAAGCAAGAGCTGTAAAACTTCTCACGTCCACTAAACAGAAACCAGGGGACAGGGGGACGCAGCCCCCCCCCCTTCACCCGGGCCCCGATAACAAACAGGCAAGCAGTAGACGAGCAACACAGGCAAAAAAAAGGAACAGAAAAACAAGCGAGAGACATAAATCTTGAACGGGGCCCATGACAAAAGGCGAGCATCGTACAAGCAAAGCATGCAAAACAGATAAAAAGGCGTGAAAGAAGTCCAAACATCTAAAAACCTTGTCAAGACAAACGTTCGGGGCCTCAGACAAATTTGCTTGGGTTTTCGACAGTCAACCGTTATCAGCGGCGTTCCGCGTGTCACAGAAGTCATATTTGTGAGCAAATCTTCATCGACCTCAACTACTGTTTTTACGAGCAAAACAACACTGCCACAAAAAAAAATCATGCCGCCCCCAACCCAAAACTTTCAACACAACACCACGCTCTCTCGACCAACCTCCTACGTATGCCTGATGAAGTTTTTGTTGTGACCAGATATATTTCAACCAATGAAAATGTATATGAGTTTGTCCACAGGAACACCGAGAATTACGGACTTCGCAAAAATCAGTCCATTCACGTTGCCAAAATCGATGTTCACGGACGTTGCAGATAAAATCGAATCGACACACCACGCCCACTATATCAGGTGAGATCATCTTTAAATAAACAAACTTAAGTCTCAGAAACAAATTTGCTGGAGTTTTCGACAGTCAGCCGTTATCAGCGGCGTTCCGCGTGTCACAGAAGTCATATTTGTGAGCAAATCTTCATCGACCGCAAAAAAACTAAAACCTACCCAAAAAACTCCCAGTATCTCAACTCGTCTCTACGATAATACAATAAATTACAGGAAAAAAAACGAGAAAGCCTCTGAAACAAATTTGCTTGAGTTTTCGACAGTCAACCGTTATCAGCGGCGTTCCGCGTGTCACAGAAGTCATATTTGTGAGCAAATCTTCATCGGCCAACCACGACGTCAACAACCCGCCAACCACACCACGAACACCAACCCCAAAAAACAAGGCACGCCACAACTCATGCGAGCAGGGGCGCGACGAACGAATAGCAATACTCTCAAGGAGAGCAATCACGTAAATACCATAAATCACTGCAACCACACGAAACAAAAAACAAAAAACCGCGCCGGCTACGCCGCTCGTACCTAAAGAACAGCTCAAACCCTCCCCCCTACTACCTCCCAACTCAACCAAAATGAAGGAACAAGCAAACAATAAAAAAAAAAACACACCGCTCATCTGGCAGTAAATCAAACGCGACAACTCACCCGCTTTCGCGCTCTCCGACCCCTCGGAACCCTTGAGTCGGTTGCGGTTGAGCCGCACGTACCAGTTGGTGAGCTGCTCGATGAAGTCCACCAATCGCGGCACCACCGTGTACAGGCGGTAGGCCTTCATCTCCGTGCGCACAAACTACAGAAACGCACATGTACGAACATAAAAACGGAGTGGGTAGTAGTCCAAAACCAAAGTTAGATCGGTTAAGACGGAGAAAAAACATAAACAATATATGGAGGCATGTGTGTGTTCATTATCTGGAGTTGGCGGAACGGAACGAAACACATACAAATAAGGGTATAATGCGGCAATAGGGGGGAGGGGGGGTTCAAGGTGGGAAAAAAAAAAAAAAAATGGGAACGCACAGCAGCAGCACGCCTACACGTATCAGTGTCGGGCAGGCACCGGCAGAGATTGAAGCGACCAAGCATCTAAACAACAGTGACCGCAGAGCAGCAAAGCAGGGAGAATCGAGGGCCGGAGCAAAAGCAAACAGAAAAAACTGGACGTTGCACAATCCACCGCAATCATGGCCAGTACGACCATGTGCCGTCCTCACAAGAGAACAAGAGAATATCGTCGATGAGAGCAGATACTACTGGCCATCCCTAACCCCACCAAAATTACGGTCAATAATGTGTAGAAGCTAAGAAGGAGGTGGGGGGGGGGGGCTGGAGCAGTGAATCATTCCAGGAAAGTCGATCTGACGAAAAGCGAAAGGACTGGGTGGGGGAACGGCAGTTGGGGCTAAGCAGGAGGGCAGGGGGGGGCGAGATTGGAAAAGCCTACAGACAGGCAAGTGATCCCCAGAGAGCGCGAGAGTGGCGACCAAGTACAGATAGAGCCCAGCAGAACAGAAGCTCTCCTCTGCCACCCTCCCTCTGTACTGGGTCAAGACTCTCGCGCTCCAACCCTGATGACCACTGCCTTCTGTCGGGTTTGTTTACTCGCTCCTTCTCTCCTTCTCGATGGCTCCACCTGCCGCCTACCCCCCCGAGCATTTCCTCTCTTCGTCTGGGAATATGCGAAAACCAACAACAGAAACAACAACAACAACAACAACAACAACAGAAAATCCATGACACCTACTGCATCCTTCCCTCATCTCCTGTTCCTAAAAATAGCCCAGTTCTCCTCAACAACAAGCAAGGCCCAGTCGCTTTGATCATGCTGACAAAAAAGCAGTTAGTCTATATTTTCCGAGAGTACTCCCTTCAATAAACAAACGCTTCCTCCTCTTCCAAGTAGCCCCTCCCCCCAATCTCTCACCTCCACCAGGCCCTGCAGCGCCGCCTGTATCCAGGCGTCCATCACGTTCGTCGACGCCGCAGCCGCCTTCGGGTTGGGCACAAACCGTTCCGCGCACGTCATCTCCAGCCGACGCGCCTGCTGCACGAAGAACCGGAAAGCGTTGTACCACGGCAGCAGCACCTCTCGCACGGTAGCCTGCACCCCCTCCTCCTTGAACTTGAGCGACTCCGCTCGCACCACGGGGGAGTTGATGAGGTACAGCCTGAGAGCGTCCGCCCCGTGTTCATCGATCACCTTCATCGGGTCTGTCGAGAGAAAAAGAGGCCGTCGGGGTTTTGGGGGTTTAGGTTGGTGTTGGGGCAAAATCGGCATCTCGAAAATAAGCCTGGGGCGTGTGCGTGAGCATCAATGACTTTCCCTGTGTCTGTAGCGAGGAGGAAGGTCTGTGGGGGATCGGGTCTTGGTGGGAGACTATTAATAGTTCCACACCCTCGACAATAAGCCGGAGGGTTGGAGCGGTAGGGGGTCGGTTCAAAACATTCGACGTGGTCACTCGGGTCTCTCTCGGAGTTACCCTCACCCGGGTCAATCGCTCAACCTCTAAACTATATTGTATGACACAAGAGAATTCTATACCCCAGGCTTCGGTCAGAGCAAAGGACTACCCGAAACTACCGTCCACACGCTATGCAAATGCATGCCAACATCGTAGCATAGCATGGATCTGCATTATAGTTTTTTTCGGCGACTCAAACGCCTGCACTCTCAACCATCAACTAACTTTCCCAAACACGGTATACGCGTAGTTTACTAACGGAAAACGGGAGCTGTCCAAGAGCATAACGGTATATATTTCCAACGGCAGTAGACGGTATGAATATACCGGTATCGAACGTTACCGGAGGGTTTTGGTAGGGTATCGAGGCCGTACGGGAAACTAACCGAAAGGTCCTGTACGGTATTTACAGACGAAAAACAATCAAAACCCCGGCATGCTTCTGGTAAGTACCCTACCAAAAAACGCCGTCCAAGACATTTTCTTACCGGGGTAGTTCTTGAGCCGCTTGCTCATTTTCTTCCCGTCTGAGGCGAGGACTAGACCGTTCACGATCAGGTTCTTGTACGCGGGTTTGTCGAACAAAGCCGCCCCCAAGACGGTGAGGGTGTAGAACCATCCTCTCGTCTGTACGGGAATTACCCGGCAATCAGACAACAGAAACAGAGAAGAAACAAAAGAAAGAAAAAAAAACGAACGTCTCAACGAAAACGTTTTACATTGTGTAAAATGCGGAGCGGGTGCAACCACAGAGTCTTGTCTGCGTTAGACAACGAAACAAAACGAAAGCAATTGACGCATGACTTGTGATACGAGGAAACAACGACAAGGAGCTGTGCAGAACGAATCATCCTGTGTGACGTGAACAACGAACGGCAATCCAAGACTAAAAATAACTACGGTACGTACTCTGTCCAGTACAAACAAACAATACACGAAACAAAACGAAGGTGCCGAGAAAAACACTGCACAATTTCAACAAATCTACAATACGTACATCACACCGAAGAATCTTTTTCAAGAGAACAACAGGAGCCGCAATTTTGGGGACAAAAAACAAAAAAAACACCCGCGTTTATAACGGGACTATATATATATAAGTAGCTGCAACAAGTGCGTTTACAATCAACAAAACAATACCCGAATGTTTGGGCACGAAACGACAAGTGTTACGCACTACTTTGATATAGTGAGTGATGGCTCGAGGACGAAAACCCGGGGGCCAGTCTGACCTGGTCAAGCCCCTCCGCGACGAAGTCGGCGGGAAAGTTTCGCTCGAACTTTTCCTTGTTTTCGAAGGGGTAGTGGAGCTGCGCATACGGCATGGAGCCGGACTCGAACCAGCAGTCGAACACCTGAGAAGGGCGGACGTCAGAAGACCAGACGACCAAAAAAAAGGGCAACAGAAACAAAAAGGGGTAACAAAAGTCAAGAGCGATACTGGAGTTTGAAGGGTAAAAAGAAAAGGTGCAACAAAATCCAAGAGCGATCTGAACTCTCCGTCACGCTTTAACATATAGTCGTATATAGCTGGGTTTATTCATGTGTAGTGCCGGGGGGAGAAGGGAACACACCTTTGACCACAGCTTCAGTGCCGAATTAAACCGTAACCCCTGTATCATTCTGTGTGTTTTTCACATTAAACCGCTCTTCTACCCGTCGACATCCACAACACACCCACTGTCCGTGCCGATTCTTCACCCTGGGGAACACGCGCTGTGGTCACAAGCTACAGCAATATCAAGAAGCCTACATTTTACCATAATTCCGATGGAAATCAAATTGTCACCGACACGGGACGTCGACTCTAAAGGGGCTAGCTTAGCTGCTACTCACCTCCTCCACCCTTTTGAGGTCGCCCTTCCCCTGCTTGGACGGGATGGTGATGTGGTCCACCGATTCTCGGTGAAGGTCCGTCACCTGTTTCGTCAGTAACAGCGGATGTATGAGGCTTTCTCACTCGTCGTCCGCCACGTGTGTGTGTTCTTCACATTAAACCGTTCTTTTGCTCGTTGACATCCAGCACACGCAGTGCTCGTGCTGATTCTTCACCTCTAGGAGAAGGTACCCACCCGCTCTGTGGTCACAACCTACGACACAGAGATAATGTCTTGTAGTGCATTAGACAACTCGATCTCATGCCATCGTGCTGACAACAGGCAAAGGAAAATGAAGAGGAAGCCGAAGAAACCATCCAGACGGAAAGAAGAGCCACAGCTACGAAGAAGAAACGAAACAATAAACTAACACATACCTGTACGTGAGAAGAGAAAAAAAACGATCACGTTCCAAAATAGACACAAACTGAGGAAATGAAATAAGGCTAATATTAATAGAAGAGAAAGAACGAAGAAAGGAGGATAGAAATAGGTAAAGACAACAAAAGAAACAGCAGATACACGGAAATTAAAGCACGAAAGATATTACATTCGAGGTAGCGCTACGCAGGCATATTATTTTCACTGGCAAGCGATCAAGTAAGTCAAGTATCAGGCAAGCAAAAAAAACCCCTCCTATTAATAGTAAGTAATTGAGAAAGTACTTCTTACTACTGGCATGTATATGGCAAGAAGGTAAGTAAGTGCTCACCTCAACGCCGGAAAGTTCCTTGAGCTCCGCGACCGAGCCGATGGCCACCATCTCCTCTCCGTCTTCGCTCACCCACATCGGCATTGGGGTGCCCCAGAACCGGTTGCGAGAAATCGCCCAGTCCTTAGCACCCTCGAGCCTATTTCAAAAAAGAAAAAAGGAATCCCAAGAGAAGGAACACACAGGTCATATACCACTCGTAGAAGCGCGACAAAAAAAGAAATAATAATAAGAAAAACTCGGCATCAACGTGCCCCAGAAGCGGTTGCAAGAAACAGAAACAGCCTAGTCTGTGGCGCCCTTGAGCCTTTTCGACCAAAACATAAAATCAAAATAAGATCCACGAGCAGAAAAACTGTTACAAGGTAATGCGAGAGGAAAACTGTTTTCTGTTTAAAAAAAAAAAATGTCCCCTAGAAGCGGTTGCAAGAAACAGAAACAGCCCAGGTCTCTGCCACCCTCGAGCCTTTTCGACAAAAACATGAAAAGCAAAAAGTTCCACGAGCAAAAAAACTGTTACAAGGTAATGCGAAAGGAAAAACTGTTTTCTGCTCCAAAAAAAAAGAAAAAAGAAACACTACACTCCGAATACTCTGCCACACTGAACACAACCCAGATGGGGGTGAGATAGCTGTGCGAATTAAGGAAAATACATACCCTGGTAGTTTTTACAAAAGCCAAAGCTACTACACTCTATAAATTACTTCCGTCGGATTACATACAGCGCAAAATAAAAAATGTCATGGTTTCTTAATGTCAAGAAGTTATCGTTCACACAAGCAACAACCCAAGCAGCGCGATCGATGAGTTGGTGGAAGGCGACACAGCTGTGTAGCGCGACGTTGCTTCGCGACTGACGCGCAGCCCGCGCGTCTCCCGCGGCCAGACTACACCCGACTGGCGTGGGCTCGGGCCCGGAGACTAATATCGCACTCAGCTTGCTCCTCTACGAGGATAAGTACTTGGATTTACAGCATCAGCAGCAGCAGCGTGTTGAGCTGGGATCCATGATTGTGTCAAATACAAAAACCATCACAGGCTGAGCGCACTCGGCATGCATCGTCGATACCATACTAGAGTCAGTCAGCGTTGGCTCGGACGCGTGGGACAGACGCCCTCTACAGCGCACTCGGCGCGTCTGTGGTCCGTGCCAGACCCCCCACCCAGATGGTCCGCGTTTTTTATCGAATCTCAATTCTACTGCAAATAAATCCTACTTCGCGCAAGAAGACTGTTTCGATTTGAAACTACATGCAGCAGAAGATGATCCCATCCTGCATAAAAAAACTGACCCGCTTCAAAAACGGTCCATTATATAAAAGCAAGGGTTAACCAACGTATATCTATTACCTGGTATATAAAAGTAACCAACGTTTAGTAGCCAAGGGAATATCTCTACAAAACCTCACCAGTTCTGAAATCTCTTCTCCTGGACGAACTGGGGAACCCAGTACGCCTGCGCATTGCTGGCGAGAAGCTTGTCGCGGATCGACTCCACTGCTACGAACCAGGAGGGGACAGCCTTGTAGATCAGGGGTGTGTCCGATCTCCAGCAGAACGGATAGCTGTCACGCCACGAAGAGCACAACGGGCGGAAGCATTGGTACAGGAAGTCAAGTAACATGATGAATAGTATCATAGACGCGTGCCAAAATAGAGATTGCACTTTTTGTTTTTGTTTTTGTTTCTGAATACCTGGGGATCTTTATTAACCCAATATTGTCGGGGTGTCATTCTTGTTTTGCAATATGATTTCTTGTTTTGCATACCTAAGGTCGTGGGTTTGGTTATCGGGATTGCACTTTTGGTTTTGCTCACACAAAGTTTGTGGGTTAAGGACCAAACTTGTGCACCCCTATCGCAGCGTGTGTGAGCAACACAAGAAAATACGAGGTCTGAGCAAAAACATGAGTTACCGCAGTAGGTTGCCAATCCCTTAGAAAGGACACCATAAAAAGTGTGTTCGACGCTGCAGGACCCTTATCAGAAAAAAGAGATAAGTCATAGAGACGCGAAGCACCTGTGAACATAGCTGTCCTTCGAAATAAGCCTGCCCTTGGCCTTGATTTCTTCGCAAAGACCCTTGTCCGCTGACTTTACGTTCTGTCCGGCGTACCCCGTCACCTCCTTCGTGAACAGCCTGGCATGACACAACGAAAGGAGAATCAATTGAATCGAAAAGCACGAGACAACGATGATGATCAAACGACGCCAAGTAAAACAAAAAATAGTCCGGAGAAGACAACGCTTACCATCAGACACCGGCGGGAACACACGAACAAAAACAGGCTCAGCATTGTCGCCGCATGTACTGGAGTCGGGGGGCATGAGATTACCTACCCTGCAAAAAACTATTGACGCACAATATATACCAAATACCAAAAGGCGCATGCTGTGTTTTTTTTTCCGTGGGCGGAAAAAAATATACAAAACACACGAAAAAAAGACCCTTCACACTCTCTCTCTCCATCGAAGATTGATCACCAGCCGCGTCAGTGGGAAAAGGAAAACACAACGACACGTCATCAACCAATTCGGCTAAGGGTGGTGGGAGAACCCAGACCTTGACACCGCAGTCGGCAACCATCAGCTTTTTTTCAGCATTTCGGCGACTACAACGGTTGCGCGTAGCCTAAGTAAGCCTTGAAACTACAGCTGGGCCGAAGGATGCTCAGCATGTATTATTCATTATAGTCGCTACTCAGGTACATACAAGTAGTGCCGTCGCCGCTATCGCTCGCCTCTCCGACGACGAACCGTTCGGCTGTCGACCCCGAGCAACACAGGGTGGATTGAGGATCGGACGAGCCATTCGGCTGTCGGCCCCGAGCAACACAGGGTGGATTGAAGGTCGCCCAACGAGTAGATGGATCTTGCGCGGACCTAATAAAAAACGTTCACGTTAAAACCAAACATAGAAACGGCCGCAGCTGCGAATCTCACCCATTCGAGTCGACGGGGCAGGGGATCTCTTCCTTCTTGTCGATAACGCCAAACGCCATGCAAACCCGGTAGTCATCCTCGCCGAAAGCCGGGGACTGTAAACAAGCGTGGAGGACGTAACAAAAAAAAAAAGCCGATGAGGATAAACAAAAAAGGCGACGACGTAAGTACCTAAGTGAGCAAAACGTAAGGAGTTTTGTTTTCATTTTTTTGTGAGGGGTGGAAGATTTTGTTGACACTCTCATCAGTTTTGCAAGTTCTGCTACTTGCTCTTTCGGAGCGCAACACATTGTCAAAAAGCTTAAACGCTGTTGGAACTGCTGCCGCGTTTCCGGCTCTAAAGGGGCTGAGGGAAGGAGGTGGGGGGGGGATGTCTAACCCGCAACGGGAGGAGATTAACGAATCGGCGCGAAAGCATGATGCTTGGTCCTGTTGTTGGACACTCTGTTCCGAGGCGTGATGAGTCATGACTATTACGGGGTACTTACTGCTGTTCTTCACCCGCCTACGTACGCAGACGCCTGAAACACGCGAAAAGCAAAGCAAATACCGATCAACAGTCAGAGAACCTACAGCCATTGGCTCTCATGGTAAAAAGAGATCAAGCCATTCCTTGTGAAAGGTTTTCATCATTCCGTCACTTTGCTTCCTTCTCTCGACTTTTCAATCCACATACAAATACATAATATCTCAGCCGTTTAAGTTAAAGACGGATACGTACAAAACGCAAAAAATATATACAATTATGATACCAAAATACCGAAGCAAGCGTAAACGCTAAAAACCTAAAGAAAATAACTACATACCAGTAATATTAATTCAAGAGCGAAAAACATAAAAACAAATCTTAAAACACCGATCAGCAACACAAAACCGTCGACAAACATTACACATATCAGACAGATCATGCATCCACCACCTAATTCCTAACCCTGCGCCATGTGGTGCTTGTGCAGGGTCTGAACAACAGTACAGCTCCAACCCAGGAAATATATCCTGGACCACGCAGATAAATACGGCTCCCACCTGGCAACATGAGCTAGAGATCCAACAGACCAGGCACCTAACCAGGCACCTATCCGACCTCAACCCCTTTAGAGCCGCAAACGGTTTTGGAGGACAAAACCACATGAAAATAGCGTGAGATATACCTTTTTGAGGTAGTAAATAAAAAGGGTTAATTAACCCCTTTCGAGCCGGAAACGGTTTTCGGGAACAAAACTACTCGGGGAAAGTGTCAAACATCTTTTGGGGTACTAAAAAAGATATAAAACCCCTTCGTAACCGTACGCACTGCACTATCTCTAGTCCCAAGCTCCTCGGGAAAACAGTACTGGCCCGCTAACAAGAAAGTGTCTATTAACAATGAGAAACCAATGCTCACTTTTGGGCGGACGCTAAGGAAAATGGAAGCTCAGCGGCGAGCGCTACACTAAATATTTTATGTTGGCCAATTCTCAAGGTTGTTCAAGAGTGGTGTCACAAATGAGAATCTGAGGTTAACCCCAAATAGGGGTTTCTTGTTGGCGGGCCTATACTGTAGTACTAGCCGTAGTCGTAGCAGCAGCAGTAGCAGTAGTCGTAGTCGCAGTAGCAGTAGTAGTCCGGGATTCTTTTGAAGGTCGTGAAAGGACAGAAATATCTAGATCATCAAGTGGAAATCGACAAACTGTCCAATGCGTAAAATTATATTCCCACCAAGAAAACACCTTCTTGTCATGCCGCACGAAAAAATAGATACAACCGGTATATCTACGGAGAAGGCAGAAGAATCCCTGCGTAGTTTATCCCGTCTACTCCATGTGAAGATAATATACAACGAAATCCCGCTCAAAATCGCACGCCCTCGGCGCCTTATTGGAAAAAAGGTGTGAAAATTGTCGCAAAAAACAGTCAGAGAACCTACAGCCATTGGCTCTCATGGTAAGATGATCAAGCCTTTCCTTGTGAAAGGTTTTCATCATTCCGTTTCTACAGTTTCCAACCAGGAAAAAAAAAAATGTAACAGTTCTTCCCTTTGAAAAGGGCGTTGGCCGAGGTCGCCGCCGTGTTCACGCATTCGTTCATGTAGATGGCCGCCTCCGCCCACGGACGGGATACATTCGATTGAAAGTTCATAAAGAGAGGGTACACGAGCAGAGTTTTCTGGGGCCTACGACGGAGGCCTTTGCAGTAAAAACGGAGCGATCTGCTTAAACCTCGCGTGAAATACTTCCTCTTGAAACACAGGCAAGTATCCGTACCCACTCAAAGACCTGGGCCGGCTTCGGATAAATTCTGCTGTGCATAAAAGGTGCTATTACGGGGGACCATAGTTAATAGGACCTACTGTAGACACAATAGGACCTACTGACTGTAGACACAATAGGACCTACTGACTGTAGACACAATAGGACCTACTGACTGTAGACACAATAGGACCTACCGTAGACACCAAAACCTGTATCTTTTCCTATTTTGCTAACAACATTTGGTCCCTATTAACTATGGTCCCCCATAATAGCTCATACAGATAGATCCCTTCTCATCAACATGTGGAGGCCATGCAGGTTGCTGGATCTACTTCACGCCCGGTAAGCGGGCTGTTGCTGGGTTTGAACAGCCGCCCCCCCCCCTTCGTGCCATGAGACACCGGCAGGAG
>JAYJME010000955.1:0-18617 GCA_036873775.1 Costaria costata | reverse complement strand
ATGACTTCGTAAGCGATGTTCTCTCCCTCTCGGTCGCAATCGAGCCAGAGAACCAGCCACTGGCAGCCGACCGCCTCCTCCACTAGCTGTTTTTCCAAGTCTTTCTTGTCCTACAGGGTTTCAACACCGCGCGAGGCCAAAATATGCACAGGGTAGGGGGTGAGGGAAGGACAGTTGGGAGAGCATATATGCATACAAATACGTATAGAGATAGATGAGGAGAGCGAGGGAGGAAGGGAGAGGGAACCTGGTGCTGGTGTTGATGCCAGTCGGCGTCTATGGCTGGGACTCGGGAATTGCTCACTGTATTTTGTATTTTCCACGTTCACGGTACGGTTTTAACACCTGGACATAAGGGTAAGGACCATTAAGTATTATATTTGCACCCAAACGGTACTCTAATACTCCCGGTCACACTAACTAGCAGAAGAGCATCCGGGGGGGTGTCTTCGGCTCTTCGGCGAGGGCGGAGATATACTGCCAAACTTTACAACGGCGGCGCCAAATGAGCTGAACCTTTCCGGGCGTGGGTAACATGAGATGAGCCATAGCCGAGGACTGTGTAGTAGCGTCGGCGGGTGTGTTCGTTAGAAGGAATAACCTGTTCGTCAGGCATCGTTTGGGGGGGGCAATCGTAGGTTTGGAGTTCTTTGTGAACTCGAACCACGAACGAACGAACGAAATAACGTACCTTTTTAATGTTGGCTCTGTAGCATCCTTTCTGGCCTTCTGGCTCTTAAGGAATTACTAGAGAGTGTCGACCGCCTTGTCCTTGGACCGAGTGGAGTACTCCCCATCTTGCTCCATTTGATGATATGTGTGCTTCAACTGCTGGTACAGTATGAGGATACACTCTGTGAACCACCAACAATAATAACGTTTGGCTTGAAGCCTACCCTGCAGAAATATAACCAGCCCTCCGCAGGAGTCGCCGGAGGTCGAGAGCGCGAAACGCGAACCGCCATCCCTCGTGTTGGTCAACCACGCCGACGGAACTTGACAACGGCGACCAAAAACAAAAAGAAAGACGTCGTGCTAGGAATTGAACGCGGCCGCATTGGTTCCAAAAGGTATCACTTTATCCGTTTCGCCACGGCCGTCGCTATCATCGTGGGACTGAAGTATCGCAAACTGCGGTTTTCACTGCCCCGTTGTTAAATTGTGACCGCACAATCAAGGGTTGTACTGGCCCCTGCCTCTTTGCATTTCGTCAGCCAGGCCGGGTTGTTCGTTAACCGTATCAATTTGTGCTGTCCCCGTTGTCGTCCTCTACGCTGTGCACCGGGGTATCTATTTGAGGCCTTTGGTGACCATCCATTTTTTTAGTATTCAGTGCAGGCGGGGCTAAATATTTGTTGTACCATAGCCTCGCTCGCGACAAGTGCTTGCTTCCAGGCTTCGGCACTATTTCTTCGTGTGCCATTGAACTTCGGGATGCATCTCATGAGGGTCGCGAAGTTGGTGGAATATTTCATTCCTTTATCTCTTCGCACGCTCAAGGCCCTTATTTCCTATCCAGTTTCCCGACGATGCGTGCTACAATAGAGGTAGCACTTTTTGGCTTTTTTGTTTCTGAATGACGGAGATACTTAACCTAAAATCGTCCGGGTGTCATCCTTGTTTTGCAATATGATTGTTTTGTGTACCTAGGTCATGGGTCTTTTAATCGGGCCACACTTTTGGTTGACTCAAAACCAACATTTGGGTGAAGTTCAGAGCTCCTAAAGTGAGGAGCCTCAGAAAAAAACCGGTTCACCTCTATGGTAGCACGCCTCCGACCTTCGTGGCGTATAGTCTACAGCAGCAGCCGAGATACCGGTAGAAGTTTATCTTCCGGTCGATGCTGATCTGCCGTGACTTGTATAGAACAAACAACAGCCCTCATAGACGATCGTCTTCCGCTCGATGCAGGTAAAAGGACAGTTGCTTCCGTCATATCCAAAGATAAATACGTACTTCTATTTTTCATGTGCTGTGCGGAAATCGAGGCTCATAGCATGTTGGAATAGACTCAACCTGTTGATGATCCAGGTTGGGCTGGCAAGTCGGTTGGATTTCGTTCGATAGAACTTGAGGGCCGTCGAAAGGTGTATATCCCGCCATGCGAAGGCCGAGCTTGCGTGTCATGTCCGCGTTCTGACGCTGTGTGTTATGTGTATCACCCACGTACGCGTGAGTGGCATCTCAGGATAAGTACAGGAACAAGTGGATGCGTCTTGCACGTGTACGTAATCTTGTTAACAGGGGAAAATACCAGCAAGCGGGCGCAAAAACAATACCAGGTACATACGTAGCTAGTCGCATCGCACAGCGGGTGATGGAGGCTGTTGATTGATGCCGCGAGTGCAAGCGGGCGAGTGGCAACAGTAGAAAGACATCTGGTACCGCAAGAAAGCGTGTAGCGTAGCGGCGGCGCGCTGGGGGGCAACTAATTGGGCTCTGAAAGGCCAAAAAGGAAGATACATACTGGGTATTGTTTGTGGACATGATGTGCTGTACACAGTTGTAGCTTTCCTCGGAACGACAGCGGGCGTTGGGAAGGCGTTTGTTGGAATTCGAATAAAACGGTAGGGATAGTAACGGGGCGATACTAAGTTGGTTGGCTGCAGAGTATTCAACATACATTGAATGCAGTATACACTGTACGTACGCAGGCAGGCCATGGTCGGCGTATTTGAGAGAAGACATCTGAATCAGCTACATGAATGACAAGATAATTTGTCGGTTATATAACACTACCCATTAGACCGCACAGTCACGTGACTGCGTGGTCTAGTGGGTACTGTAGTGTTATAACTAGTGGCGTGGTAAATGAGGCAAGGCTGCATCGTATTCGCAGTAGGCTGTGTGCGTTGGAAGGAAAAACCATGACCGTCGCAAAAAACAATATGAGCAGCACCGGCACCAAAACCCCCGCAAAACGTCGACCGCATCCAACTCGAGACGGCTTGCGACGAAGCAAGCTGAAGCAAGCCCCACGCGCTAGCCCAAGCCCGCCCGCTTCTGTAGACGGAGGGCTTCTGGAAATCGGTCGCGGACAGCTCTCGCAATCAGTAATTACTCAAAATGAAGATTGTTACAAACAGATAGTACACCGCAGACAGCAGACGACAGACAGACTAATTAAATAATGGAAGCCTGTACGCACTCCGCAATGAAGAGACATTTTTTGCCGAAAGGGCAAACAACGGCCTCGTGGCAACGAACAATATATATGCTTTCGAGTTCGTTGAATGTCGCCGGTTTCTTGGCATTGAGCTCGGGGGCCGTCCCTCGCCACGGGCTACGCTGGTAAATCAGAACCTTCAATCATTTTTCACACAAGAATAATAAGTGATCATGCCGGGCACCATACCCATGCACGCCTTTCTCAGAAGCGAACGATCTCCCCAAGGTATGGTCACGTACACACGCATAAGCGGGGCTCTGCTCAAATCCAAGGTTTTTCATGTGAATGCCTAGGTGATTGTGCCACGAGCCCGACGCTTGTTTCAAGCCGTAGAGACTCCGGTTCAACCGTACAATCTTGCCAGACACTTTCCCAAAACCGTTCGGTGGTCGCATACAACCACCCCCTTCAAGCCTCGACTGGACGAAAGCTTGCTCGGCTTCAAAGTAACACAAATCCAAACCCAACTCGCAAGCAATGGCCCCCAACAAACGAAAACAAGACGCCGCAGGCCTCGGTGAAAAAGTCTCAAAGAAAACAATACCCTCACGCTGCATGAAACCCTTTGCCACCAGCCTCGCCTTCGCCTGTACCACGTCGCCATGCTCGTTGAACTTCCAGGTGATCCCCCACTTTGCTGATATGACGCTCAGGTCGCCAGGTTGCTACGTCTCGCCGAACTTCTCCGCGTACACCAGTCCACGATACTCCTTCTCCATCGCGTGCCTCCAGATCGCCGAAAACTCGCCCCCACACGCTTGAGCCTACGAGTTCGGCGTACGTCGAAAGACAGATCGCCGGGCGTGTGGGAAGGGGGGGGTTCTTGTGTGGTGGGGCTTGGTGAAGAAGGATCTGGCCTAT
This sequence comes from Costaria costata, assembly GCA_036873775.1. Lineage (NCBI taxonomy): Eukaryota > Phaeophyceae > Laminariales > Agaraceae > Costaria > Costaria costata. Next base: position 14,587 of record JAYJME010000955.1, on the reverse strand, counting down.
ACCCTCTCGCGCTGCTATCAACGACAGCAGCCTATGCTCCATGCCCACTCGGTGGCGCGCTGTCTCCCTCCTCGTCTGGCCCGTCTGTACATGATCATCCTCCGGGCTCGGGATATAAGCAGCTAGCTCCCGGGCTGCCCGCTGGAGCAGCTGTGGCAGCGGCGGAAGTGGCGGCGACGATGACGGCAGCAAGCGGTGGTGACGGTGGCGGCGGTGGTGACAACGGTGGCGATGACGGAGGCAGCGGCAGCGGCGGTGATCGTGGCGGCGGCGGTGGCGGCAGTGGTGGCGGTGACGATGACGGCAATGACGGCGATTCACGCCCTGTGTCGAGGCCTTCCAGAGGCTCCGGTACTACCGACGACAGTTTTACGGGGCCTCCCGGAGGTTCGCCGGGGCGTCCCAGAGGCTCCGTCACCCCGGGGATGGTGTTCCGGGGATGTCGGAGCTTCTGGGGGGACCCGGCAAACCGCCTGGAGCCCCAGACACAGGGTGGGAGTCGTCGTTACCGCCGTCATCATCACCGTCGCCACTGCCGCCGTCGCCCCTGCCGCCGTCACCGTCACTGCCGCCGTCGTCACCGTTATCACCGCTGCCATCACCAGTCGCCGCCGCTTCCACCGTCATCGTCGCCGCCGCCGCCGCCGCCGCAGCTGTCTCAGCGTGCAGCCCGGGAGCTAGCTGCATATATTCCGGACCCGTAGGATGATGATGTACATAAGGGCCAGACGAGGAGGGAGACAGGGCGCCACCAAGTGGGCATGGAGCATGGAATGCTGTCGTTGATAGCAGCGTGGGAGGGTATAGGTCATATACTTCTCCACCAAGCTCCCCCCGCACGAGAATCCACCCCTGCCCACACGCCCGGCGAGCGGGCTTTCGACGCCCGCCGAACTCGTAGGCTCAGGCACGTGGAGGTGACTTTTCGGAGATCTGGAGGCACGCGATGGAGAAGGAGTATCGTGGACTGGTGGACGCGGAGACGTTCGGCGAGACGTAGCAACCTGGCGACCTGAGAGTCATATCAGCAAAGGGGGTGATCACCTGAAAGACCAACGCGAGCTTGGCGACGTGGTACTGGCGAAGGCGAGGCTGGTGGCAAAGGGTTTCAAGCAGCGTGAGGGTATTGTTTTCTTTGAGACTTTTTCACCGAGGCCTGCGGCGTCTTGTTTTCGTTTGTTGAGGGCCATTGCTTGCGAGTTGGGTTGAATTTGTGTCACTTTGATGCCGAGCAAGCTTTCGTCCAGTCGAGGCTTGAAGAGGATGTATTTATGCGACCACCTAATGGTTATAGGAAAGTGTCTGCCTAGATTGTACTGTTGAACCGCAGTCTCTATGGCTTGCAGCAAGCGTCGAGCTCGTGGCACAACCACCTAGTCACTCACTTGGAGAACGTTGGGATTTGAGTAAAGCCCCGCTGATGCGTGTGTTGTGCGTGTGATCGAGTCGGGCTCTGTCTCCATAGTTACAGTAGTTTATGTGGATGATATTTTGGGGTAGGATTGGACAGTAGGTGTCAGCTATGTGCCGATCTGAACCGCCTTGTCCCAATCAACAACCTAGGCGAGTTGAGATGGTATGGTGGGTGTTATTTTTCGAGAGATCAGAGAGCTGGTACTTTGACGACTGCGCAGCAAGCTTTCGCCGAAAACACCGCGGCAAGGTTAGATGTGAATCCTGTAGGGACTACCCTGATTCCGGCTGGTCTGGAGCTCGAGGAATTCGACGAGAAGAAATCCGTGGGTGACTGGCCTTTTCTCGAGTTGGTGGGGTGCTTGATGTGGCTTGCGAACCAAGCACGACCGGATATTGCGAACGGGGTGAGGGCGGTAGCGCAGTTCGCGAACAAGCCGAGGGGGGGTCATTGGAAGGCCGCGATTGGCATTCTAGAGTGTGTTTTTTCTACGAGTGATTTCGGCATTACGGTTCAGAAGGGCAGTGGGCTTGAGCGGATAGTTTTTGCTGACGTAGACTACGCAAGCAAAGCTACTAACAGGAGACCAGTCTCCGGTGGAGAGTGGTGATGGGGGCGGGAGCAGGAGCGTGCGTGTGCTGGTTATCGAGGACTCAGAAATACGTCACGCTCTCGACCACTGAAGCTGAGTATGTAGCGCTGGCTGATACCATCAAGGAGGCGATGTTTATGCGGTATGTGTGAAGTTTATCTTTCCGGATTTTGGGGCGAAACATACGACGTTTTTCCAGAATAACGAAGAGGAAAGGCATCTGGCACAAAAACCAGTATACACGTCGAGAACTTGAAGCATATCGACGTGCGACATATCAGATTCGATCTTGATTTTCGATTTTTTTTTCTTGGTGTGAAGTTTCATTTTCGATTTTGATTGTTATCTGATTTGATTTTCGATTTTTGATTTGATTTTGGGTTGATTTTGATCTTCAGGTGTGCTTTTTGAGTTTGGTTTTTGAGGTTGATACTGAGTTTAATATTTTTACGACGTATTAACCCTGTAATGTCATGCTTTGTCATGCACATAGCAGGGGGGATATTGATTGGTCGATGTGCATCACGAGCAGGAGGGATAATGGTTGTGCTCCAGAACACGTCGGAGATAATCCATCGTAGAGCAGAAGTTATATACTACTGTGATCTGGGATTCTTGTGGGAGAATATGCTTTGTAGTCGCGTGACTTTAGCTTGATGGATAGATCGTCCGCTGCTGAGCATGAGGTGTGTTCGTTCAATTCCCGGCATCGTCACTTTTTCTTGTGTGAAAAATGCTCGAAGGTTCTGATTCACCAGCATCATCGTTGTCCGGGGCCTCGGAGATCAATGCAAAGAAACTGGCGAGATTCGACGAACTCGAAAGCATATGTTTCGTTGGTTAACTCGAAAGTATATATTTCGTTGGTTATTATAGGACTACCTACTAGAGCACACAGTCACGGGGCAAACGTTCTGGTTATAGCCTACAGTTGAATACACTTATCATACGTGGGGTTTCCATTGGGTAGATACATCTCCCATGGGTGATACAAAGTTCCAGGGTCTATCTCGGAGCTCCATAAAACGGTGTGGACATTGGAGGTGCACTGAATTTGGGGCGGTAGGCCTGAACCAGCCTGCGTAAATATATGCATGCATGCCTGATGATAAATGTCATCTGCAGTTGAAAGATAACACACTAGGTTCGCAGCGTGATCTACAGACGTATAGAGTAGACAGTGCGCGGGTGTTGGCCCCGCAAGTGTTTTAACAGCTGAGTTGCTGCAGGCCTGGTACAATCACGGCCCATACCACGACTAATTCGACGCGGATTCTGTCGGGGAAAAGCGCTCCCCGCTCTCCCTTCTACAGAGGTCCGTAGCGCGCCATGCTATTACGGGGGACCATAGTTAATAGGACCTACTGCAGACACAATAGGACCTACTGTAGACACCAAAACCTATAGATTTCCCCATTTTTGCTAACAATACTTGGTCCATAGTTAATAGGACGTACTGTAGATACAATAGAGCCTACTGCAGACACCAAAAGCTATATATTTTCCTATTTTTGCTAACAATATTTGGTCCTATTTACTACGGTCTCCCGTAATAGGGAGCCGCGAGCCCGGTACCGAACGTACGAGTACTCGATGTTACGGCTGTGCAAACCCGAAAGTCCTTGTTGGTCATAAATCGTATCGTATCTTATGTGCCAGGCGACCTATTAAATGTCAAAACCTCCTTTCAGAGAAAAATCTGGGCGTTCGGCGCACATGGCAAATGGGGGAGGCGGGGCTTGGTGCAGACGGCTTGTCTCTGTGTCAGTTACCTTTTCTGCTCGTGGCCGCACCGTCAGAGCTAACGTCCCGCCGGTTGTTGCGAATTTTTCGTGAGTAGTTTTTGCTAGGCGTGGACTGAAAAAAGAAAGAGCGGCTCGAAAAAGGGTGTTTCGGCTTGTTTCAAAAATGTATTGCGTTATAACACAGGATTTCGCTTCATTTTTCGCTGCGAGGGTTTTTTTTTACTGGCGAATCTTGCTTGCTGCGTGAATAAACTTCTGAGCCAGGCTTAAGTATTTCGAGGCATTGGATTGCTGCGAATCCAGTTTCCGTCTTTTCTTGGTTACCACCAGCGGCTACATTTGCACAGCTTGCCCTGGCTTGGCTGACCGCCGTAGACCCGAAGATTGCCATTTGAACAATGGCGCATCGTTTTGATAGTGTTTAGTCAAAAGGCACCAGTTTTTACACTTTCTCTGCCTTTCTTTTTTTTTACTTGGGGCTAAAACCACGGTGCAGCGTAGGGTATGCACGCCGTTACCGCGACACGTAACCGCTCTGCTCGCTGCGCGCGGTCACCCAAGCGACGGATCGGTGCGTTGGCATCTAACGTCTCACGACAACCCATACCCTTCTACCTGGTAGTTCTATTAATGGGCAGCCCTTAGACATGTGACCAGTTTGTGCTCCTCTTGGGTTGAGACACAAAACACACGACTTAACACCGCTCGTTCAACCGGCAAAAAATAAAATGGTGGTTGACGATCGGCCGCCAAACAGTTCCCAGCCCCCGTTAACCGTAAAACAGCAATCTGGGAGTTCACACCACGGGCAACATCGAGGCCTCTCGTGAAGTTCCTTGATAGCTCTCATGTGATCGGGGTTTTCTCCCCTCATCACGCGCCCCAAAGACGTCAACCACAGCATTACAGCTCAGTACAAAAATCGAATATCCCGTCTTGTGACATTGTATTTTATATGGATCGGACGGCGTTCCTAGAATGGATTACCGGTACATCTCTCCTCCCGACACTCGCTTTCGCAAAAGAGTAAATTTGAAAAATCCAAAACGTCTTCGCGTGCCTACGATGAAACAAGCCCGTCAGTACGAAAACTTGAGGACAAGGACGAACATTACAGAAATGTATTATTTGTTGTTGTGTCCCTCCGGTGAAGAACCGGCGAAGCAAAGTCGTCTCAACCATCTGTCACATTCGCTGCTACTCCCTCCCCCAACAACGCCGTTTGTGCAACGCGTCTGCCGACACGATCTCCACGACCGATGCTCCAGTAATGCTTGCCTTACCTCCCTCACGTGGAACGCTCCTGTCGAACGATAATTCAGCAATAATACTATAATAGATCACGTGGAACGCTCCTGTCGAACGATATTTCAGCAATAATACTATGAGCGCACACAGAGAGAAAGACATTTGGTGCCCGCAGTTTTCCTACTGGTCCCAGTTTTCCAAATGTCAACTCAGAAGGCGGCGAATATCAGCACCCGCCGACATCGAAAATGAAACAAAATAACGCACTGCTTTCCCCCCAACCCCTGTTTTGACCCTCGCCCCCTCCCTTGGAACCATGTACTAGCATATGGAAACCCTAACCTTGTTGGAATAATAAAGAAACATAGGCAACATAAAACAAAACCTTCTCAACAGTAAGAATAACTTTAATGAAGGACATGGCGCTCTAGTAAGCGCAACATCCGAAATTGGCGCCGCCGACGATGTGGAATGATGAGCGCGCAACTGGCCTACGACGCACCGCGCCGCCTCGCCATCATACGGTACTTCGAGTATCTGCCTCGGGTTTACACCCACCATGGCCGCCCGCGCGCTATCTCGTTGCGAGGCTCCTACGCATTTGGTTTGCCTCGGGTCGATGCGTCCAGACACAAGAGAAAGACCTAAATCGGCACAGCCACTGTTCTATCTGACCCTTGTGCTCGGCCGTCATCGCAAACGAGCACGACGGCGGAAACGCTACTTCCAGATGCCGTGCCCATTGCGGGGCCCGCTTTCTGCCCACCCCGGCTACCATTTCGGCTACTTGCCGTCAGGCATAATACTGACACATACCCGAACACCCTATCGTCTAGTATTCCTATAATTACAACAGCAAAATCGGTCGTTTTCGCCCCCCGCACTCCTCCGTTCCCAACGCACATACATTGCAGCAGCCCAGCAATCATGCCGAGGCAGCAAACCTGACCCCCAGTAGACCCAGACCCGTCCCCAATCCCGCGTGCCCTGCGACGCCTCCACGAAAAGCCGTCAGCGCTAGTCCCCCCGCCCAAAACAACCTGCCAATCTCCCCCGATACAACACAGGGCGAGCGACGGCCTCGAGATCCCCCGAGCGAGGGGTCGCATTGAGTGCCTACCCTCACATCACAACTCTCCTGGTATGGAGACTTTCCGACAAACCTCCTGATATGGAGGCTTTTCGACAAATCTCTTAGTATGGAGGCTTTTTCGACAAATCTCTAGACATGGAGGCTCTTCGGCAAATTTCCTGATATCGAGATTTTTCGACAAATCTTCTGATATGGAGGTCTTCCACAAATCTCCTCGTGTGGAGGCTTCACGACATATCACCCGAGTACAAGACTGCTGTTTCCTCCGGGCCCCTGGCGGACAGGGGGCGCGTACGTGGAGCCTTCGGTGCTTTGTCCGCCCAGGCTTAGCGTGTCGGCCATCTGCTCCGATAGCTCGGCGATAGCAGGTTCCGTGGTGTCCAAGCTGCCGAAGAGTGCCACCGACGCCACGCTCAGCCCCTGCAGCGGAAGAATCACAGCAAGCAGGCAGTAGGGACACAGCACAAAACAGCTTTTGTTATGCTTTCATTAATTCTTCAGACACTTTCCGACGAGCCCCTCGGCCTCAATCCTAACAGCAGCAGTATTAGCTGCTGCAAGTTAGATACCACCAGGCTTTCTGTGCTCTGTTGTATACCCCGCTCCTCTAGTACCCGCCGTGTCCTTGTCTCTCCTGGATGTGAGTTCAACCTCAAACACACCCGCTCTGAACATATATTCCCTCACCAAACATGCCTCCTATACATCGGTATATATTAAGATCAATATTGCTCCACAAACCCCGGACTTCCTACGTTCAATCTTCCACACTGGTCACAACAACTTCAGCGTTGGGAGGGAGGGGAGAGTTACGCCCGACCCCTTTCCGACAGTACCCGGTCTTCAAGACGAAAAACGATTAGAAAAGAGAGATGGGTTCCGCTTACAGCAGAATCGATGGTTAAAAGTGAAAATGATATGTAGCCTCTTTACAACCGCAACCCGCGTATGGGGGGCAAACAACTTGAATTAGGAATTGAAAATAAAATTGGACAACATTTGTAGTAGAAGATACAGGGGGCTTGTCGTCCTTTGCTCGAGCGAAAAAATAAATAAAAACAAATGCATTTGTTGCTGCGAACAGCTAATGGTAGTGCGCTCGGCATCTTCGTGCCGAGTTGCACCATCTTCAAAATCAAGCAGATAAAACGGCGATAAACTTGGGAGTAGATGCATTACACCTGTTTTAGTCATCGGACAAGACATCTTTCATAACTCAGTTTATTTCTCAAAACCGGAGAACTCTGTCGGACGCAGCAGCGGCGCCTTAACGTGGTCGACGCAAGACTATCCCCGAAAACCACATTAACCCCTTCAAAACTGCCCCGAAGTTTAGAGGACAGACTATTAATACTTGGGACTACTCGTAGACTTCGATGTTTTTGCAGCGATTTGGACAAACACCACCTCCAACAGCACAGCGCAAACACCACCTTACCCATGAAAATACTATTTGCGAAGCCACAATACACACCATCTACAACGGCACAGCACACAACTCGCAGTACCCATGCAACTCCCACCTGCAAACCTACACCACCGACAACAAACAGTACAGCTAAAAGCCGCGCTTCGCATGCAAAACCATGCCTGCAAACCTACACCACCTCCGTTCAACAACCAGTACGTCGAAAAACCACTCAAAACACGCATATCCCACCTGCAAGCCTGTACCACCTCATCACTCACAACAGAACAGCGCAAATAGCAACCTAAAGCTATGCAACCCCCACCTGCGAACGGAGGCTCTGGAGCATAGCGGCCTTATCCGCGCTTCCCATGCCCGCGCCCCCTTTGACCTCCTCCACCGTCTGCCTCCCATCGCCTCGCGTGGCCAGGACCCTCCTGGAGGTGGTGTTGGCCAGCGCCCCTACTCCGCCGGGAAGGTGCCACGCGTTCCTGCGGTAATAGACGATGGGTAAGGGGTAACCGTCAATTGCAAATCGCGAATTGTTAACTTTTAGATACATCGGTCTGGAGCTACGACAACAGCGGCGTGGCGTGGGTTGGGGGTGTTTATAAAATATCGATAGTCCTGTCTGGTGCTGTGGGTAATTCGTCAGAAGGAACGCTGATACTATAGGTTACTCTACTTGGGGAATTGAGTATTTAGCAGTCCAACTGATAGGGGCTAGGGCCATTGAAATATTCGCCACCGTGTCGTGGTCAAAAGCTCTCGGCGTGGCGTCGTACTCGCGTCAGCTCCATTACATGAGTGGAGGTAGGACGATCTTTGGACGAGGGCATCTGGACTCAGGGGGGCGTCGTCCGACAACGACGCTCTGGGCCAGAAAACTCATCAGAATACTCACACGAGCGCTAACGCCAGCAACACACACGCCCGCGTGCGACAACACGAAAAAAGGCAAGGAAATGGATACAAACAGGAGACTCTTTCGAAGTATAGAACGCTAAAGGAGAAACAGGCACAAAACACCCTAGAGCTGAGGGTCGGTAGGAGCCGTTACCCAACTAACTGGCTTTAGTCCGCAAGTCGGCTGGCGGGGCTAAGCGATGGCCGGCCGACTTGACGCGTGAAGGCAGGCGAGCGAAGCGAGCCAACCTCCCCGACCTAGGGGGCCCCGCCCAAAATCGAAAAAATTATGCCGCATTCAACAATCCGTCCGACAAGTATGCAACCCAATAAGCCGAATAGTCGGTACCTCCGGGAAACGACTAACACTAAGCCCGACTAATGACCAGTTGGTGACTTAAGTCTTGCCGACTTACAGCTCTAAAAAGCGACCTATCTGCAACAACGGAGACGACAGCGCCGTTGTGGCCACAACGTATTGCACATTTACGCCGGCTCCTCTCAATCGAAGAAAGTCTTCGCCTTCCGCGTGGGAACTGCAACGCAACAAGACAGGGCCGGAAACGCAAACCAGAACCACAGTACATAACACAAAACCAAAAGAAATGGCTGCAGTGTCCTAGAACTCCGAGACATCTCACCTCATCATGAGCTCGAACTCATCGTCGTCTGTCATGCTCGCCGAAAGCATGGCGTAGTAGCGGCACCACTCTTCTGGCGTCACCTGCATTCGATCGAAAACAAAACCCGCCAGCCTTGCTTAACATTCATGGCGTTCTCACTTTGGGTGATCAACTATTAATACTTGTTTGTTCTTGTATCTACGCTTTCATCCATGGAGTGGATTGGATTGGATGGGGCCTACTGCCCCGGCGGGTGGCCCCACCTGCATGATTTGGTGTATTCGTCAGTCCTCCTTCAACACCGGCTTGGTGCTGCGTTGTCTCATTCCAACGCACTACAACAAACTTCAGGCGTACTCGGTGTACATGCCGAGCAATCTGACTCAAATATCGGCGACAGTGAGAACTCGTGTACAACAAAGGGGCCGCCCTCCGCTGCGTCGATTGCAACCAGACTCTTCCTGCTTCACGACCGCTCTGCCGACAACAATACCGGTAACGCGGTGCTCGTCACTCGGTCGGTTAAAACACTTAGAACACGTCGACAACAACCAATCCCATCGCCACTATTGCTCATCAATCTACTATTCCGGCGGTCGAACAGATCACATAAAAAACAACCAACCATACCCTTGGCAGCAACAATTCCAGCGACAAAAACGAAAAACGACAACAATCATGATATGTCACACAAGTCGCACAATGAACGTGTTCGGCAATTGCTCCCGAAAATGCTTCGAAAACGGCAACTACAGCAACTCCAACAGACCAACAAAACAGACCCCTGGGATGGTTTCCGGGTCCATCTTGTTTACAACAAGACGGGCAAACACAACGAACACGGTGCCGGTCGGCATTTGCTCTCTCCCCGTCGTCGAGAAAGTCAACTTGGAAATTCGTCCGAGGTTGTGCTATCTTGCGTGCTACGTACGTACTGGTATACGGGTAGCACCATCTGCACGACGTTACCTTGCCGTCCTCAACCTCCCCCTCGAAGGTGCTTATGAACTCCTCCATCACGTCTTCCTCTCTGCGCCTCTTGCTGATCACGCCAGGGTGCTGTGAAGCGTCGTAGACTCCCTGTCACATACGCAGACCAAACAGCAGCAGAGGAAATATGGTTGTGTATCAGCTTCAACACTAGAAAACAAGAAAATACCAGGTATTGCAGCCATTGGGCTTCCGCTGGCCACCAAAAACTAGCAGCGACTGGAAACACCAAGCGTCATCGAACTATTAATAGTACAAATATAAAATCAACAAAAACCGGAGCATTATTCGACGATGGTATCAGGTACAACACTAGAAAATACCAGGTGGTGTAGTCGTACCTGCACTGACGGCCAACAATCAGCCGGGACAGGAAGCGTCAGACATGATCGAGCTACAAGCACAAATATCCAAGTAGCGACAACTGGGACCCCGCCGAACATTGGCATTCGAGGTTATGTGTCACTGAAGGAACATGCCCGCTGTTTTTAGCTTCGCCGTGGGTTTGACTGTTAAAACGGCACCAGCAGCAACAACAAAACCGCGCAGCAGCAGCAAGGCAACAGCAACAACAACAGCATAAACAACAACAACAACAACAACAACAACAACAACACAGAACCAACAGCAACTCAGCAGCAGCAGCACAAACAAATGGACAATAACAGCTGCAACACAGCAGCAGGAACAAAAAACAGCAACACAACAGCAACACCACAACAACGGCACCAGCAACACAACGGCAGCAACAACTCAGCAGCAGCTCACAGCCGCAACTCAACAACAGCAGCAGCAACAACTCAGCAGCAGCTCACAGCAGCAACTCAACAACAGCAGCAGCAACACAGCAGCAGCAGCAACACAGCAGCAACAACAACTTAGCAGCTCACATCACCAATTCAACAACAGTAGCGGCAAATCAGCGGCAGGAACATAGCGGCAGGAACACAGCAGCAGGAACACAAAAAAGCAGTACACGCAACAATGACACCAGCAGTAGAACAAAAGCAGCAGCAACAAGAACAACATTTCAGCTGTAGCAGCAATAGCAACGCAGCAGCAACACCAACCCTGCCGCAACAGCTCACAGCAACAACGTAACAACAGCAGCAACACAACAACGGCACCAGCAACACAGCAACAGCAGCAGCAGCAGCAGCGACACAATATCACCAATACCACAGCAGCAGCAGCAGCAGCAGAGCAATCCATGAGCAAAAGCAACACAGCAGCAACAACACAGCGGGAATACGAGTAGCACAACAGCAACAAAAACCTAGAAGCAGCAGCAAATTGCAGTAGCAACAACAAAACGGCAGCAGCCCAAGGTCCGACGAAAAAAAAAAACAAGAGGCCATCACAACAATCTTGATTTCTCGACGGAAACACACAAGAGGAAAACGTGGTTGCAAACACCTTGAGGTCATGCGCATCCACAGCGCCGCTATTGTCCTTGTCCATGACCTCGAACGCTTGCAGGATGACCTGGGCGCGCCTCTCGTTCACCTCTCCGCGGACAGCGAACAAAAATTCGTCGTAGCTGACATCCGGCCACAAACGAAACCGGCGGAACACATGCTCAAATATAAGGGCTATGATTCGGCTTACAGCAGTAGCACAGAGGACTTCGAAAACAACAGGAATGCTGTTCCACGGCGTATTCTTAGTTGGGGAAGAGCACATTCTACTTTAAATATCACGGTTTCCGAATTCTTTATTCCCGCCTGGCGTTTCTAGTGCTGTACACTCTACCGTAATCGCGGCCACGCCTCTCGCGGCTACGAAAGCATGCACCTTTCCTCACAGAGGGGAGTTCGACCGCATATCACATCGAAAAACAGTATACTGGTATATACGAAGTAATAGCTCTAGCTATTACGAGGGACCAAGGTAATCCGGTCCTCCCATAGACACAAAAAAAACAATAAATTCCCCTCTTTTTACTAATATTACGCAGCTTGCAAAGATGAGTATCAACTGCTTGACTGGTCGAACTCACAGCTGTCGTCTTTCAATAGATTTATAAAATAATAACCAGATTTGGTCCTGATTACTATGGTCCCCCGGAATAGGAACTTGCGCAACACGATGCTTGTAACTGTCATCTTGTGCGCGTTGGTGGATGGTGGATAGTGGACAGTAGTTGTTGTCTCATCGCAATACCGTCGTACGAGTACGTATCACACTGTTGGGGAAAAAAAGTAACCCACAAAGCTATAATAGCTTGGAAATTCGTCCGAAAGGGTGTGCTGTCTTGCGTGCTATACGGTACACAGCCCGAAGAAAGACCTAAGCCAAGCGGAGCGGTTTCGAGGCAAGGCAAGGCAGGGCAAAACCGGCACGGCAAGTAAATGCAACTCAACGCAACGCAAGCCTAGGCAAACCAACCCAAGCCGATAAAATCCAACAGCGCGCTTACTTGATGGCGCCTGAGCGGTCCGTGTCGAAGTGCTCGAACACGTTCTTCAGCTCGTCCTCGATCCAGCCCATATGCGCGTCGCGCATGCACACCTATCGTATTACCAACCCAAACAGACATACAGGCAGGCCGGCAGACAGATAGACAGACAGACAGACAAAAACAAGACCATACCTGAATATGAGCATCGGGAACAAACTATAGCAGTACTCGAAAAGAAGCAGCACTAACTATGTCAACAACCACAGCGTCGCCTGATCGCTTGCTGTTCCTGCTGCTACCCTGCTGTCACCTCGCCTCTTCCCCCTACCACGGGTCTAACACTCAGGATATCCCGTAACATCCGACAACTGGAAGAACACCTACAGAAACACAACATCTGTACACCTACAAAACAGCAGTAGTAGAAACATTTACTAAGTACCAAATGCATTTTTTGGGGGTATTTTCACGCATTTCTCCGGTGCCCTTGGGTCTTTTCTCGCACTTCCGGTTGCGGGGCGCGCAGCGGCCCTGTACGTACACGCAACAAATATTTGGGCGCCGGCCGGGCTCCTTGGTGCGCACTCTGAGCATGCAAAATCGCGCGATCCGGCAAGTAAATGCGGGGTTGCGTCCCGCCTCGCCGAGCCCGCAGGACCCATGGAAACCCTTACTCGGACCGTGTGTGTGAGTTCACATATGATACACGGAATGCATGGGACGGAAGCATGGCTCACACATAGTAGCAAGGCACATGGAATCACTGCAGCTACGGTACAACAACAGCCGCACTTCAAGACCTGCGCTTCGTGACGGCTGCTGCTGCATGTGTGCGTGTGTGCATGTGTGTGCCATCGTCAGGAACACCATCTTCGTCACGAATTCGTCCCGCAGTGACGCATCATTCGACTGTACTTCCTCCTCTGAATCTCAAAAGCAACCGCCGCCAAGCCACATACAGGAGTACACAGCAGTCCAATACCAGCCGTACATCAGCAGCAGCGGTACAACAGCAGCAGCAGTATATCAGCAGGGGGCGCCGTTGAGCTAGCTGCTGCCTTTATGACAGCCTGACAGCCATGATGCTTTTGCGCGAATTTGTGCGGTGTTCAGCAGGAAGTCGAACCACGACCAACTGTACAGCAGCAGTGTACGGAACGCCTGTATTCACCCTTTTCAACTAGCGACATCCCCAGGATATCGAGTCAACTACATCCCGAAGGGGACCTTGTAGTATATCCAGCACCGAAACATCCGATACCTAAAATAACGGAAACATGAATACAAGAGTCTGGAAAGACATCTACAAAACAGCAGTATTATACGTAGAAATTTCACAATACCTGGAACTCGTGGAAGCTGATTTCCCCTGAGTTGTCCTCATCCGATTGGCGGAACCGCCGGGCAAGTCCGAAGATTCCCCTGAGAGGCGGAAGCGAAATTGAAATTACACCCACACACGACCCGAGTAAAACCTGTTAGACTAGTCCAACCCCATATTAACCCTACGGGTATGGGACATCAGAGGAAAAAATTGCCGACAAAAAGTGTCGCTAAAGCATCTGCAACACGAAGACGCCCGGGCTGCTGAGGTACGGGATGCGTCCGGAGTGCAACTGACGATGCGCGCGCAGCACTGATCTTTGCTCTGCTGTTTGCATGCTCTTCCTGGAGCTTTAGAGGGGGACGGTGGCGAAAATAGTACAGCTTTGGCCACACGAAGCAACCTAACACTAGTAACACCACTGCTGGGGTAGGGAACGTGTCCGTACCCCAACCTACGGAGACGTACGACACGCGCCCAGCATGATCATGTGACACGTGCACCTGCTGGTCACGCTCTTCCTCTTGACATGTCAAAGGTTGATCGGAGCGCAGTTCTCGCTTTTAGGTCGCTCTATTACGACAACACTGCATAAACTACCCGACCCTGCTGTAGCTTACCGCCTTCCGCCATTAGACTCAACAGTTGAGGACAACACTACCGTAACTCTAAAACTGCAAAAAGCAAGCGACTCCAACTAAAAGTATGAATCTTTAAAATGCGGGTGCAGTAATAGGGGGTTAAACTACCCCACTTGGAGGGGCGCACCATGGCCCACGACCACAGCAGCATCCGTTCTCCCCCCTCAGCATGCCCCCCCCCCGCCGTCCCGGCATAGTAGGG
>JAYJME010000954.1:0-18618 GCA_036873775.1 Costaria costata | reverse complement strand
TCGAATCTCAACTTTGCAAGCTGCGTGGGATACTTCGATCGCGCGTACTACGTGTTTTGTGTAATCTATTGGGGAATGTATAGTATCATTATTGAGGGGAAGTAGATTTGACATCCATGGACCTCGGGGGGTGTACAAACGCTGGGCATGTATGTGTCATGTTCAGTACTTGTCCGGGGCCCGGTCATTCTTGGGGGGGAAAGTAGTAAGACGTCCATACGAGTATGATTATGTATACCCACCATCAGAGCAAACACATATCAAGAACCTCCCAGCCCCTATTACACCAACGAGGCAATGCCGTAACTAAAATACAACCCCTACGAATCCGTTAAAACCTGGTTTGTGGCGGAAAGGCTTTCGTAGGTTCTATAGTTTAGAGCGCCCCGGTCCAGATCTAGATGGAAACGGGGGCCGGAATCACCAGCCGTGGGAGGTGTGCCCAATGGTTCGTCCCAAACTACTCGAGAAAGAAGTCTTTGGTTTCTTACGCCGATTTTTACCAACATTATTCTTCCCGTTTTATGCCATCTCTCACTATTATTATAGTGCTCGTTTATTCCCGTTTTATGCCGGGAATTTTGCAACTTTATGCGTTTGTGCCGGTTTTTTAACAGTTATTTATAACCCCGCCCGACAGAATAATAGTGCCCGTATTGTATCGTTGTCAGGGCACACTGTTGGCTGCTTCTGCCATGGGTGTGCTTCCAGGTTCCAGCGTGCATGGCCACCACAACACGGCAGGTGCATCCTTGGGTGAATTCGCGCTGAACAATGTGACTTTCTTGTACCACCGTAGAGCTTTGGGAGGCGTCGCCCGTTTATTATATTTTGCCATTATTATACTCTTGTTTGGGAGTCTACCTGATCATGATCATGTGTGCCCTTTTTCCGGGATATAAGCTTCCAATTACTTCCAAATGCCTGGGTTATGCTCGCGTTTATGCTTATTTACGATTTTGTATGCTAAAAAATAGCAAGATTATCATTTCTGCCGGCACAAAAAAGTAAAACCTAAGAAGAGCCCATCACTCAGCTATGTTTCTGCAGTTAGTTTCAGAACCGGAGCTACAGAAGAACTGATCCCAGACCCTCACAGCCCCTGTTCCGCCGAAGAGGCAGCAATGTTATGAGAAATATCACCAACCTCAGTCGGTCGAAAAATATTGACTTCTCCAAGACTCACAGCAGAGAGAAGGCGAGGGAGTTGGAAAGACACCACCCACCGACCCACCCGCTCACCCACCCCAGCAGTGTTTGTTTGTGGCAGCCACCTTAAAGACGCGCAAGGCTTCTCACGAGCGAACGTCGCTGAAAAATGATCTACCAGGTATGACTTTGTCCATCAGAACTGTTGGTAGATGAAATGACAGTTTGTCTCCTTGTTCATCGTTGAAAGGAACGACCAGGAAGAAGTATGGGAAGGCAGTCACATTCAGCGTAAGAATAAAGCAAGTACATGTCAATTATGATACTGGGCGAGACTGCAAAGTCAGGGAGGGGTGAGAGAGTCACCGGCCGCGGGGGGTCCTTCCACTAGTAGTCCTATCCCACACAATATGAAAAGAAGAAAGGGTCCGAAGATATGTCCATCCGTATTATTCAGGGCGGGAAATACATACATACGTACTTCAACGGTCCCCTAACCCCGACCCAACGGAAGGTACGAAGTATTTTTTTACGCGCATACCGAAGTATACGTATATGCTACCACGTTATACGCCACCCCGAATATCCATTTCTTCTTGCCGACAATGAAAATAAAATACGAATTTCGAAAAGTACGAAAACAAACGGATGTCATATCGAAACTTTACTCTTGAAGATGCACAGACCTCAACTCTGATTCCAGTACAACATGCGCGAGGTATCCATCGATTGGAATTCACAGTGAGACGTCGGACAAGCCAGAAGAGGGGCAATGCAGTGCTGTGAGGAAGCAGAAATTATCCGAACAATCAATGCACATTACACTATTATACGCGACTATCAGGCAAAGTGTCCGGCTAGTGCTTGGGAGAAGAAAGGGCGGACAGCGTAGACACCTGCGAGTTCTACCTACGTACCGGTACGTACTTTAAAGGACATACTGATATTATGCGTGCGACCGCGACCTGTCTAGAGAGGTGCAAAGTGTCAAAACCTTCCGCGAGCATATACTGTGTAATAGAAGATACGACAAACAACCACGGATCAAGGCAAAAAAAAGGGGAATATAAATAGGATACAGCTGTAACAGTATTCAGAAAATTCATCGCAGGCGGCCCACACCTTGTAGGCTGTTGAGAAAGCTAGTATGACGCAAATGTATAGACTATAACAGCAGTCGAAGTATACTGTTAAGGAATGATGCATGTCGAGGCTCTGTCTCTGTGAAGAGAGATGGCAGAGTTGGCACCGAAGTGTCTATAAAGAGCACTCACTTGTGAAGGAGAAAAGACGTTGTTTGGAAAGGCGCTTATGTGGCCATAAGAAGAGAAGAGAAGAAGAGAAGAGAAAGGAAAAGAGAGGAGGTAGAAGAAGGAGAAAGCAGGAGTGATCGAGGTGAGCGTGACCGTCACCTGCTTCTTACGGATCAGTGCCCATGCTACGGGCAGATGTACTCTACGGTTGTCGTACAGACCGACAGTCCGTCAATGTTCCCTGTACCGTTCTACGTAACGGTCCTCTTAACGTTCTATGTAACGTTCGCTGATACGTATGGTGGTAAGCTAGTTACAACTTGAATATACCATACACCGACGGGAAGTAACAACCCTAGTTTCCCCGCATATTGTATTTATCCGCATCTAGAATAAGATACTTACTGTAGTGTACTCAGGGTAGTGGCTACGAATCAGCTAGATACTAGTGATAGTGAACTACAGGGTCCATTTTCCAAAACGCCCCCTTGATGAAAATTCGGTAGCTAGAGGAACCTGATACTCAAAAGAATAAACACAAGTGGCACGCCATATTCAGTCCTGTGTATAAACAGCAGCAATATGGATATAAACATGTTACTCAGAGAATCAAAGTACGAATGGAACAACATATTCAGACCTGGTATATGAACAGCTGTAATATGGATGAAATCATCTAACAAAATACTGTTGGTGTAATTACCTGCGAGAATACTCTAGATAAGAGGCGCAAACCAGTCTGCTGGGTGTTTAACGCGTCTCCTTAATTGATACCTAGAGCTACAACCTAAGAAAATAGAAAACTGTGAACGCTTGTCCACTAGAGCGAAATTACGCACTATTCAGTTTTGTGTATGTACGTACGTACTCGAAATAAATGTACGGATACAGATAGTACAGCAATAGACTATGAGGATTGTCGTATCACAAAAGCTATACACGTGATGCTGCTTTCTTGATCAGCGAGTTCTATCCTAGAAAAATGAAAGCATAAGAAAGTATCTGCTGTACGGTAAGTACGCCCCCTCAACATGATCCTAGAACATGCGAGAAATCGAAGAAAATCCGACAAGAAACTGTGGACGTATTTACGTATGCCCAGCGCTACACTGAAATGTGCATGCTGTCACATCCGGCTTAGTGAGTCTGTACTGGTATGTATGATATGTACTCACTCAAAGAAAGCCAAGCAACAGAGCCGAAAATGCTAAAACTCAAAATATCTTGTACTGATATAGACGTAAGTTGGTACACACAGCAAAACGTGTACACGCCAGTCAGTGGCATGAGCTTGGATGATACTCTAGCACTCATACTGTACGACTGCTGTACAGCAGTGTCACAGTGTCAACGGCAGAACCCTCAAATACGTTGTAAGAAACACTACCCCCCGAGAAAAGTAAATAAGAAAAGCTTACAAAGGACGATCTACTGGTAGCTTGTTGCATCAAAGGTGCCTCTGCTTCCCTGGTAAGCTACTATGTTGTACATGAAGAAGCGATGATCTTCGTGTCCATGCTGCTTTGATCTTCGTGTCCATGCTGCTTGTAGATATAATGCATGGTGTACTCATAGGTATCAGGCTGTGAAGTGCTGCTGCTGCTGATGATGATGATGAAGAAGATTGTGATCGTGTAGACCTGATAATGATGATCGTGAAGGTATCCGAAGGCTGATGCCGTGATGTCCCGTATCCCATCCAGATTGATCTTACCACTGAATATGCGGCCAATTTAAAGGTTCATCCCCGAAAGAAGAATGCGACAGAAATTTAGCGAACTCGCAAATCGAGCAATCTCCCCGAGAGTCCGGGCAAAGCCGATTTTACGTACTCGTGAAAGCTCGCGAAGTACTTAGCCATTCCATAATGTAGTGGAGCTGCTAGCTGCCATGTCCATGGTGAAGGTGTTGCTGGTCTCGCTGAGCTGGCTAATACATGATAAGCAGATGGTCGTATCCTCCTCGCTGATGTGGAGATACTATACTCAAAAGTATCGCTGATGGACGATTCGTTGCGTAAAGCTGGGACGCTGGTGTGGAGCTTGCGCGTGTAAGTTTCCCGGTCTACAGGGATAATATACTCGAGAGGTTAGCCCATGTTGCGGTTGTTCCACGCTGCTAGATACTGCTGTAGATGTCGCAGGTAGAAATACCTGTAGTCGCGGTACGTATATAGAAGAAAGCTGTTGCTGTAGACGTTGCAGGTATGTAGAAGTAGCCGTAGTCGAGGTTCGTAGGGGTAGAACAAGAAGTAGCTGTGGTAGTTGCAGATGATGTTGGCTGAGGAAGCTGCTGTCGTCGCTCCCGCTGTCATACTCGTTTGATGGCGCTGCGATGACGCCGATACCCTGTCGAGGTGATAATGCACTCGAACAACGTGATGAAGAACATGCCGATGTCTTCCGGAGGTTGTAGTTCAGAAGAAACGCTAATGGTTGTACGAGTAGTAGACTTATAACGTATGTTAGCTGCGAAAGTTGCAGCTGTTGGATACCGGTATTCATCGCCGCTGATGATGACGTGTTGTCGATGGTGGTGCTAGTACGAAGCACGTACAAGTATTTGTCCTCGTGCTATTTTAATTATAAGACGAGAAGACCAAACAGCTGTAATGTGCAGCAAGGTCATTGATAAATTGGCTACTCAGCGTAGCATCGGGGGAATCATCTCCTGCCTTTCCTATACGGGCAATCCTGCCTAAAAGGGGCATTCACGCCTACATACGGCATTCACCCCTAGCAACTTATTTGACGCTCTTACGCTCGAAGCTAGTGTCAGGTTCAATCGGAGGAAAATATAATTTTCTTCCAGCAAGTGCACTCACGCGTGCAAAGCGTGAGGCAAGTATTCAGACTCCGAAGAAATCATACTATCAAAATGAAGCATAATTACGGGGCTTCGCTCAATGCCAAGGGGCGTTATACGTTTGAAAAGTAGCTGCGACCTGATAGTACTGCCTAGCCAGGTCGTCGACTTAAAACAAAAACCTGCACGCAATGTATCGATGAGGAAATTAGCTTTCCTTACAGACAAGCAGTCTTACTGTAACTTGCACCAAACAAACCAACACGACAACAACGCGCATACGGTTTTACGATACAACACGGCAACTGCCGTCAGCTTCGTCACGAGCAATCTCCTTACCTGCTTCTCGTGTAGAGCGTGAAATCAGTCTTCTCTCTCAAAGATTCCTGATGTACTTGACGTCAATGCGTTGCCTCGATGTCGAGGCTGATCTTGATTTTTGAAGAAAGTTATTCCGCGCTGGAGAAGGCGCAGACCATTCTTCGAACTTCTTGGAAGAACGTGACGAAGTCAGGGGGGCGCCGTTGCTTGGTGCCTGTCGATGTGTAGATAAAAGGGCGAGGCTCGTAACCTCATACGAAGTAGAATTAGAGCGAGGCTCATAATCCTTATGGAATTAGAGCGAGGCTCATAATCCTTATTGAATGATGCATGTCGAGGCTCTGTCTCTGTGGAGAGATATGGCAAAGATGGCACCGAAGTGTTTGTAAAGATCGCTTGTGAAGAGACATTGTTTGGAAAGGCGCTTATGTGGCCATAAGAAGAGAAGGTAGGAGTAAGCAGGAGAAAGCAGGAGTGATCGAGGTGGGGCTGACCGTCACCTGATCCGTACGGAACAATGACCATGCTGCGGGCAGATGTACTTCATGCGTTGTCGTTCTGGCCGACAGTCGGTCCTATAGCAACATTCCTTGCAATGTCCCCTGCAACGCTCCATGTAACGTTCCCTTATATTCATTGTGGCACGCGACTACTACTGTAGTTACAACTTAAATATACAATACACGGAAGGGAACGAACAAAACGAGTTTCCCTGCATATTGTATTTCTCCGCATCTAGAATAAGGTACTTGGGTAGTGACGTAGTGGCTACGAATCAACTAGATACTAGTGATAGTGGGCTGCAGACTCCATATTCTAAAAGGCTCTATATACTTCGAGGTAGCCGCACGGCACGGCATCATCTTAGGATCCTACACTCGTGGAATCAGGACCACAAAGCAGTTTCAAGAAGAGCGGCGGCGCAGTTCAGGGTCTTTATAGTTTTGCTTTCTCTTCTTCGCCGTGCTGACTGCTGCTGCTGTCTATATATCACACGTCCCCCCAAGTTGTTTGCGGTAGCCATGGAATACCAAAAGCACTCGTACTTTAAGGTCTTCCGTTTGTGACAGCCGCACACGGTGCTTGCTCCTGTGTGCTCGTGTGTATGCATGCGTGTGGTGTGTGCCACCCGGAACACAATCGAGACGATTTTCACCCACTCGTCCTCTGGATTTCAAAGGCACCCGCTCAGTTCACAGCAGTTCAACAGCCGCGTACGACAGCAGCAGTGAACCACACCTAGGCTAATACCGGTATCTATAGGAGCGTCTGCGTTCCCCCTTTTCAACTTGCCACACCCCCGGGATTTCAAATTCACCACATCGCGAAGGGGAACCTTGTACTTCGTGCTATATGTACGATTTTTAGAGTTGGCTGTGACTGCATGTTCGACATTTCATATCCAGAAATTGTCGACAGGCCATTCAGTTATTATAATATGGCTCCGCCGCCACCCATGCAGGCGGCGGGACCTGTTGATAGAGCCCTAGTTGTTAATATTGTTGCCATCGGACAATGTGCAGCATGAGCTTCAAAATCGATCACCCACCAATATTCCCAGAAAAAAGTAGAAATAAACCAAAGTATGTGAAGATATTCCGGCAGTAGGCTGCAAAGATTGACGCTGTTAGCCGTTAAACTGGCCGAGCAGAAACGCTGTGTAGCGAGGATCTGAAGAACGAATTACTCTTGAACAAGGCCGCATCAGGGCAATAAAAGCTTGGGACGATAGGGGTAGCACCACCGGCATTTTCTGAGGCTCCTTGCTTGCGCTAGGAGCTGCCTACCTCACCCGAAACCTGACTTTGTGAAACAATGAAAGGGCAACCACAACCCGATGAGCATGTATGTGTGGCCTATGATACTGTAGGCACACAACGAATAATTTTGAAAAAAAAAGATGATATCAATACTGGGTACCATAGCAGTTCCTCACTTGAGGAAGCCCCGTCAATTCCCAGTGACATTTTGCCCAAACAAAACGTTTTACCCCCTGTTGTAGCAGCATGCATCTTCTGGTTGCTATGTTCCCCCGTAATCGAGAGAGATATGCATAACAAGTAAATAGCTGTGCCCGCCGCTTGCCACTACACATGCTACGATAGGGGTGCACATTTTTTTCCCAAGGTTCCCCACTTCGGGGGGGTTCTGCACCTCATCCAAAACCCAACCTTGACAAATACTGTGAGCTTAACCCGATGACCCATCCCATGGCCTTAAGGTACACAACGAATTATGCTGCCAAACTAAAATGGAACCCCGACGATTTTGGGTTAAGGAGCTCCGTCGTTCAGAAAATATGTTAGCCGAGAATTGCTACCTCTATCGTAGCACGCGTCCAACCCTAATATGGTATATTCTGACCTGCTTTGCTCTCTCTCGCCTCTTCCTCCTCCTGCAACAGCTGGCTGCGAAACTGACTTCGATGGCGAACTCTGCCTGTGGAAATCTGCTTTTGACCCTGATACCGTATTCTGAACTGTTTGGGTCTCTCTTTTTAGCTTCGCCTTCCCCCTACAACAGGTAGCTGCGAAGATGACCTCGATTGCGAGCTGGGCGAGGAGATGTGCTGCCCTATAGACTTCCAGTGCGAACCGTTGGCGAAAGTCTTTGCGTGCTTCGCCTGTTGTAGGGTGTACATTGGGACGCGTGCTATCATACGTAGCGCTTCCTGGACAAAATATGTATCGCTGGCGGGACTTTTCCATAACTGCGCAGCTACCAAACCCCGTTCGTATTTGCGATATTTTTCGTCACAATGCGCCTCCTACAGTAGATGGTGGGGTTGTTGTTCGGGTTGAGCGCGCAATTCTTCTCAAATTAATATTACGGGTGGCAAAGTACAAGAGTTCCTCAAGTGAGGATCCTTGGAAACGCTAGGTGGACCCCCACCGTAGCAGGCGTTTTGCGTAATATTGGGGGGGGGGGTTCCTTTTTCTTGTCCCAAGAGTCTGCAGCAAGTGGGACGGCGTTGGTCTACGATGCAGTAGCTGGCAAGACAGCCAAGTGCGAAGACGGCGTACTACTGTAGAAGGGGAAAACATTTGCAGAAACCTGTGGCCACCTCTTCTTGCCGGGAATACGCCACCAGTAAAACCGGCCATTTCCTCCAGAAAACGGTTTACGCGCCAGTGTGAGTGTGCGAGTCGAAGAGAACTACAGCATGTAGCCCTAAGCGCTGGTTGACTGGGTTGGGGTTCGAGTCAGATATGCCGTGCTGTACTGATATTCGTATCGTACACAGCAGTGTCTGTCTTCCATGTTCTCGAATAAGTGGTGAGGTACCCGCGACTAGACAGAGAGGCACAGATCGTGGCACGGCTGTACTGTATGCCCGCATATCTGCAACGTATCGCATCTCATCTGCTGTACGCTCCTGGTATCTCCTGGATTAAGGGTTCGACATGTATCTACAGTACAGTACCGTACAGTAATATATCATGTTTACTCGTATGTTCTCCGTGCGTGTCCATTCCGACTGATACCGTTGCACCATCCTATTAATAGAATGATTGCGAAACCACCACAATGTCAGGCGAGCCGCACATGACAGGGTTCAAAGGCCAGAAGTTCGACTTCACCGGCGAGAATGGCACGTGGTACGCCCTGGTCTCGGATATCCCGTACCTGCACCTCAGCACGCGTGTCACCGTCCCAATCCCCTCCTTGCCGGAGATCACGTACATCAGTGGGCTCTCTCTCCTCACCACGGACACGGACGGGTCCGACCACACCGTCGTCATATCCGTCAAAGACCCGCACAACATGGACAGTTCCTGCCCAACGGGTAATCTCCTTGTCTGGCGGACGGCTCGCTGAGCGTGCTTCTCGACCGAGAGGAGGCTTTAATCGCGCCGGGTGCAGTCGAGCTGGCCCAGGGTGTGCAGTCACCGTGGTTAACATCCCTGGCGAGTGTAAGACCTCGGGTTCGAAAAATATTGGGAGCAAAAGAAGCTGGAAGCCGCGGGCGGGGGTTGCAAGCTAAGTGAGACGATGAGCATCGGGGATTGAATCCTTGCTGACCCTACCGTGACCAACATGGTGGAATGCACCGAGTACGTGGCCGGCGCCGTGATCGAGGAAGACGGGATGTTCGCTCACCAGTCTGAACATTCCTCCTTCCAGATCGTCACCCCGACGGGGAGGATCCGTCTCAGCCACGGCAGGTTGCACCAGCTCGCCATGAGGGTCCCTACGGATCGGTTCGACCTTACGGACCACCTGACGTGGTAGATGAACCTCGTGACCGAGCACCTCGAAGTGAGGCGCGACACTCGCGGTGTCCTTGGCGAGACGTTGGTGCCCACGGTTGACGCCGGTGGTGATGCCATCATGCACGGCCTGAGGTCCATCCGCGGGGCCTAGGAAGACTATGAGTTGCCAGCGGGCGTATTCAAGCAAGGCTTGGCAGATATAGTAAAATACATACTTCGTGTGGCTGTTAGATCAGCATCGCGATGTGTTGCTAAGATTTAGCCGCTAGATCCGCGTCGCGGCGTGTTGCTCAGATATAGCCGTTAGATCCGCGTCGCGTCGTGTTACTTACCCCATCTACCACCCGTTTAGAGCAAGCTCCTCCTCGAACGAGACACCATCACCGATCTAGATATTTCAAGGAAGAACAACTATTATTCTCGTCCGTGTGATCTGGCTCATGTTGTCGCGTGGGAGCCGTACAATGTGCATGATCTACGTAGCAAACGGTTCCTGGGTTGGGTATGTACTACAGCACTGTAGTGCCAGGTAATATATACATATCCTGCACAGCATCTCATAACCGCAGGTCAGGATCTAGATGATCGAGATCCTGGTCTGTCCGATGTGTGGAAAGTTGCAAGCACTTGAATAGTTTACGAGCATCATAATAGGCAGTAAGACAGGCCCTACTACAGTAGTCCAATAACTTTGACGTATGGACAGTAGTAAGGCGTGTGTTTTATTTTTATTGTCGGCAACGACTGCGAACAATGTGTGCTCTCAAAGCGCGGAAGTAACGTAATTTTTTCGTATGATATAAGCATCTGCAATACCTTGTACATAGGCGAGGGGGGGGTGAAATCAATTAATGAATTGGTATGAATGAATGTGTTGGTTTTCTTAGGGAACCACTACACTATGGAATTTCAGGAGACGATTAGCACAACAATGGGGCAGGGGCTGGGGGGTGGATGAAGTCAATTAAGTATTGTCTTGAGTTGGTCTTACTGATTTTATTTTATTTTTTTAAGAGACGACATTATCGGAGGTAATAGTTTGACTTGACGCTACGTACCCAAATTGTATAATGTACTGTAGGTACCAGGTGTGTGTAGTATGAAGGCCGCCACCTCCTCTGGTGGTGTCGCCTCGAATATATCGATAGTACGTGGCCTAGGTCTGAGCATGACGTTTCTCTCCTAAAATTCGGGCAAGGCTTTTCTCTTACGAAACCCCTCTTTCGTTAAGTGCGCGGGTCGGGCTTGAACGCTACTCGTTCTATGTACGGACGTCGCCTCCTCTGATGGTGTCGGCCTCGTACGGAGCTTGTATGGATTCAACCGAGGTCTGGGCGTGCCATGTCTTCGGTGGGAGGTGTGGTAAAGGAGTTTCTTTCCGAAGCCCCTCTTCCTGTAATGTAGTACTCAAAACATTGCCTCGCACTACGTCCATGCCGTGTGTCCCCAAAAGCGTGGGCGCGGCTGTGTAAGGGTTAAGGCCGCGCGGCGGAATTTGTGTATGCCCTTGCCCGGTTATTGTTGTTGAACAATATTTGATCATCAAGACTCGTTTTTGCACATGCTCCCCGCCGTTTTTTGCTAAGTGTTGTTTGTGCGCCAGTAAGTGTTTTCTGGGTTGGACCTGAAGAGGAAAAATTTCAAAGACATTCGCCGCAAAAAAGGCTCCAAGCCCGAAGGTCGGCCGGAACCTCGTAAACCACGGGATACGAGGGAGACGGAGTTGTTGCGGGTGCCAGCCACATATTGTCAGCTGTGTGGCCCAAGGGTGGTGCTTTGGAAAAGGAGAATCAGAGAAACAAAAATCAAATATAAAAATACAACAGGCCTGTTTGCTACATGCTTAAGTTCACCTGCAAGGCGACCACATGCCGTGCAGAAACTATAACGAAGGGGGCGAAACCGATCACCGCCCCTTTACGTGGTGTGGGAGAGGGATGCTAAG
This sequence comes from Costaria costata, assembly GCA_036873775.1. Classification (NCBI taxonomy): domain Eukaryota; class Phaeophyceae; order Laminariales; family Agaraceae; genus Costaria; species Costaria costata. The sequence goes on along the minus strand of JAYJME010000954.1, from coordinate 6,931 downwards.
CTGAAGTAGGCGGTCGGTCGTCGGCAGGTGGAAATGATCAAATCGCTGGTTGGATGTATGATGGTTGGGGCTATTTCTCGTCAGAAAGCCGAAATGTCAGACCCAGACGTCTTGTTAACAGAGTGCTGCCAAACGAGTGTTGCAGTAAGTACAGGCTGCTTCTAGATAGCCCCCCCAAACCAGCGATATTTCTTTAACAAACGTTTCACGGCTTCTCGACACGAGGAATGATGCTATGAAAGCAGTATATTCCAATACTTGGTTGTTTGCGAAGGACTATCGAACGATGACGTCGGGGTGGTCAGAGGCACCGTATTTCAGGAGATACGGCCGCTAGCTGGTTTCAAAACCGGCGGTTTCGTTAAAGAAAAGTTGGGGGGGCTATCTTAGAACGACTCTAACAGCAGTACGTAGGTACAGCAAACGTTCCGAAGACAACCTCTAGCACCTACAGTATCAGGGATCGCGGTGTGTGTCCCCGAAATGGCGCGGTAGCAGAGGATAACGCTGCCAATAGAAGGGCTGGTACAGTAGACACTCAGGCTGGTGTGATACACTTGGTAGTTTCAAGAAGACATACCGGTATGTTTTATTTAACCATGGGGCCACGAATGGCTGAGAATACTACAGTGCATGGGCTTGTTGGAGTCTATGTCGGTGCTGTGAGGAGAGTGACAGCGTGGTGGGCTGCTATCATGTGCCAAAACGTCTCGAACTACTGAGCTGTCGTCCTGTGTTGCAACGAATACAACTCCTGGACTGTCGTTTTGTGGCACACCGTGCAGAACTTCGCTCCGACCTCGAACAAGCTAACCTCGCCGCATTTATCCCTGAAGGTTAAGGCTTCCTCTCAACTGAATAAGCAGTCAAAACCTATGCCTGGTGTACTTGTGTAGACTTTGTACTCTGTGCGATCCTTAACACAGCAGCTCTGCGCCTTACTGCCACCACTGCTGCTAGTAGCGACTGCTTGTACTGAAGGTTGAGTACGTATAAGCTACCCAGTCCACGCTTAGCACTCCCCCTCAACGGAAGTGCAAGATATTTCGAATACTGGTGATGGGTTTGCAAGGATAACCAGCACTTGATGGCAGCGATAGTCGCGTGCTACGATAGAGGTTGCATTTGTTTGCTTTTTTGTTTCTGAATGACGGGGCTCCTTAACCCAAAATCGTCGAAATGCCATTCTTGTTTTGCTAAATGATTTGTTCAGCTGCCTAGTCCATGGGATTTTTTATCGGGCTAACCTTCCAGTTTATTCAAAAATCGTTTTCGGGGGTGATATGGAACTCCTAAAGTGAAGAGCCTCAGAAAAAAAGGTGCACCTCCATTGTGGCATGGGTCGATAGAAACTTGACTAGTTTATCATGGTTAACGATCACCAGCACTTGTGGGGACCATTATAAATTCATGAAGAACATGCTGAGCATCCAACGGCTGCCGATTATCAGTGCTTGTGGCAAACAAATATATCTACAGGATGTTTGACTGCTCTGTGTACGCTGCTGCTGCAGTACTTATACCCATCCATACAACGCTATTCTTCCAGGTGGCTTTCGTTTCAGAGTCAATCCACGTCGTCCCACTGAAACATCCAGCAAAGATATTGGACAACCGCGAAAACGACGGTCCTCAATATTTCGCGCCTATTTCTTCTCTATGGGCCTCTCCGCGCTCTCACCAAAACCCTCGCTCGATATTTCATGCGTATTTCTCCGCTAGAAGACCTTACGTGCAATTGTCAGAGAGATCCTCTCAATGTTAATGATGGGTTCGCCGTTGCGACCCTCGATTTACACCAGGAATTCTTGATGAGCTCGATCAGGGTCCGGTGCCTGCGTTGGTTAAAAAACTTGGCTCTCAAACCCGGGATCTGCATCTCCGTCGGTACGTAGTACGTAATGGATGCTCACGCGTCTCGCTTTGATGACCCCGTGGGTGTGGAGATAATCAAGGCCGTGTTTAGCTCAAGAGCTGTAGGTCGGATGTCTGGCTCCATGTGAAGAATATCTCGTTACTAGAAAAATCCCACTACCCACAAAACTCCCCAATTTTGCATCGCGTCTGTATGAAGCCGATTCCCACCAGGAAGGTGTCGATTGTTCTATGCCAGTCCTTGGGGTTTTGATTCAGGCCGTAAAGCGATTTGAGAAGCTTCATGACCAGCGGAGCTCCCGTCGCCTCATACCTGACCTCGTACCCCAGGGCCGTGTTATCCCACACGTCCTCCGCAGCGTCTATGTCAAGCATCGCTGTCTGAACTTTGAGCTGCCAGACCGTTCACTATGTATCTATTGCCGTAGGGAGCACCTTGGGAATGCTCATAATATTTTTAACCCACTCGCTTGGTCCAATGCCTGCACAACCACGCGCCTCTTCAGCGAGCTGTCCGCCTTTATCTTGTTCAACCAAGGCGAACGGAACACTTTATTTCCGCCCGGGTGGTATCGACGTGATGGGGACGAGTTTGTAGACCATGTGCATCCACAGACTATCCATTTCCTGTGTCCGAAACTTCCTTTCAACGAGCAGCTCCAGCGAGCGCCATAGTTTCCTTGGGATTGTTCGAAACTATTAGCACTTTCCCCTCCTCCAAACGTTGTAGTTGCACGTTGGTATCGGTATGCACGCATGCCCCGCGTAGGTCCGAATTTCCATGTGATGCGCCATATCCGGCAATAGAGTGTTGATGTATTGACAGGGTTGATGTAGTACGCGCAGGGAGGCTGTTGTTGAAAGTGCTGAAGCAGCCCTGCTGCCGCTCCTCGTCGCTGCTGACAGCACCTGATTCTGAGTTGCCACTCACCCTGAGTTGGAGGTCATCCCTCCAGTGGGTCCCCCTTGCTGCCCGCTTCCATCGCCTGCCATCACATTATATCTGTCACCCGTCGTTGACCGTTGTCTGCCGGCGTTGTCCAACGGTGCTGCCAGTGATGATTCTCTGGCCAGCACATACGCTTGAGTTACTCCGCTGATGCCGTCCGCCGGTGCTGCGGGTGATCCTTCTCCGGCTAGCGCACCCACTTGAGTTCATCCACGGAACTTTGTCAGGACGTCGGCTATCGCCGGGTCGCGCGGTTGCACGATGGGGATTGTGTGGACATACGTCACGTCGTTGTTAAAGTCGGTGCGCAATGTGTAGTCCCGTACGTCTCGAAGCACACCGTCATCATCTCGTCCGTCGCGAATGCTGATGGTGCCCACGTCATCCATCTCGTCGATGTTGCCCGATATGTTGATCAGCGATGACACCACTTTCAAGCCTTGGTGTCCTGCCTACTCTTCTAAGACCTGTCCCTTTAGCTTCTAGGTGTGCGTTTCGATGTGCACGAAAGCCCTGGAGCCAATGGTCTTGAGGTAGTGCAGTGTCGCCTACTCCCCATGGAGAGCCTTGTACTGAGTCGCCATCTGCAGCGCCGAGTGCGGTGTCTGGTTCGCCAGGTACGCCGCGGTAAACAAAATATTTCTTCAGATGGATTTCGGTAGCCCACTGTCCACCAGTAAGAATCTTGTGATTCCCGCCAGAGCCTTCCCATGGCGCTCCGACAGCCCTACCTGCTGACGTGTGTTGCCTGCCACGTATCGGAGGTTGATCGCCGTGTGGTGCCAGTATTTCTAGAGTGTTTCCACGGTATACTCTGTCCCGCGGTCAGCGCGAAGGCCTTGGATCTGAAACCCGAGGGGTGCCACAACTGACTGTATGCAACGCTGGATGGCGTAGACGGAATGCCCCTTGGTTTGGATGAGGTAATCTCATTTTACTTGGTTTTACTCGTCGGTAATGTTGCTGACGTACTTGAAGCCTCCCCTCGCCGGCGGAGAGATGGGCCTCGTGAGGTCCGTGTAGACTAGGTGAAAAGTCATGGGGATCCCGATGTTGGGCTTCATCGGGTGAGATTGCTGAATGCTCTTCCCAATGGTGTAGACCTCAGAAGGCGATGCTCCCCTGCTGAAGTGCAAGCCGTTAGCACCCATTTTGTTGAGAAGCTCCAGGGTCCTGGCGTTGATATGGCCCATGCGACGGCGCCATTGGTCCACGGTTATCTCCGCATGCGGTACCAAGTCTACTCCCCCTAGCTCGATGATGAAGGTGTAGAGGTCGCGGCTACGTGCCGTAGCGGGTTTGCGATTTCGTTGGCATTGACCCCCGATTCCTCCAGGGCGGAGATGATTGTAGCTCCCTGCTCCGAATGGGGGGCAACACAACAAGCGACAGCTTTTCTTGCTGCCAAACCCCGGTGTGGTCGACGATGCAGCCGCTGATGATTGCTGCAGCGCCACTTTCAGCTTGTGCTTTTCCGCGATGGTGATCTTGCCGGTTCCTCCAACCGTATCCAGTCCGATAGCGTCTCCTGTTGTCCGGAGAATTCATCAAGGTAGTGCTCAGACTCTCCGCCACTTGCTTGACATAACTTTCGTTGTTGCCGAAAACGCCGCTGCCCTCGTACTCCTCTGACATGGCCATTAGGGCCGTTGATTCGCCGCCTCCCCCCAAAGCTCCGAACCGTTTCCGACCCGCTGAGCTCCTTCTCGCATGCCTCTATCGGTCTCTACTGGGGTGCCGGCTCGGCGGCCGCGCTTTCCATGAATGAATATCCTCCCCTGTAGCCTTTCGTTGAGTTCACCGGTGACTTGGACTGGTGGGTGCTGTATATTTTGGCAAAGTTGGCGCTGCCGGTGTTGCGCAAGATATTCTGTTGGAGGCACTCTTGGTCGATGTGGCTGGTGGTGTTGTGGAGGGAGCACCATTAATTTCCGCCGCCGCGTCCACAGCCAGCTGCATTACCGCCGCGACCCCCTCTTCTACGGCTGTTTCCTCCACTGCCGTCTCGACCTCCCCTTCCACCGTTGTTTCCACCGCCGCCGCCGTTCTTCGTCCAGCGCGGTATCCCCCAGTTCTGCCTGCGCTTCTTCTTTCCGTTGCTTTGGGGGCATTCCGTTCCTGTGGTGACCGTATTTTAACTACAGCCGGAGCGCAGTACCCCGCTGGAGTCACCCTGCGCGCATGCATGGCAACACAACTGGCACACAACTGATTTTGCGCACGACCAGGAGACGCACGCTACGATAGGGGCGCAAGCATCTAACGTTTTTGAGGCCGCTCGTTTGTGGAGTTGTCTACTGTACCTTACCCAAAACCTGGCTTTGAAAAAATATGAACGGGCAACCCTGGCCAACCCTGGGCAACCCTGAGGCAACCCTGAGGCAACCCGAAGAATAATCCCCTGGCCTCCTGTAGGTATACGCCGAAAAATATTGGAAAGCAAGACGGTACTGGGTACGTACGTGCAGTACACTAGTTCCTCAGTCGAGGGGGCCCGTCAGTCAGAACCAAATCGGCCAAGAAATTGTAGCCCTACCGTACTGTAGTACGCGTCAGGAACGTTTGAGCCGATTTTTACTCGGAGTAAATGTTTTTCAGTGGTCCGCTTGACGTCCTCCAGTCCGAAGTCTCGCTGGACGTACAGTAGCTACTGAACTTACGCACTCGCCCGGGAGGTCCTTCATGATCCTGCCCGCGACATGTTGGTCCGTGATGACCTCCCCCATGTCCACGGAGCCGGTCCCGCGCCCCATCCATCGCGTACAACGGTCAGATGTCGGGATCCTGTCCGAACTGCAGCTTGAAGCTGTCCGCTGTCCGCAAAGAAAGACAAGTTGTGTGCACACATCGGACAGGTCACCGTTCCCCACTCCATGATCTAAATATTTCGGGGCATGATCTGTATGATCTAGCTCACGTTGCTGGGTGGGAGCCGTAAATCTGACTGGTCTATCATAGCACAAGTTTTCTGGGTTGGACCTCTGTACTACAGTATACAGGTCGTGCACGACATCTGTGAGGATCTACTGTACAGGATCTACTGTAGATGGAGTAGATCGTGATCTGTCGGACGTGTGCAAGTGTGGTCCTACAGTAGCGACGTACAATGTGCGCACTGGGGCTGCAACACGGAAGAGTGTGTGTATGACGTAGGCACGACGAGCGAGTCGTGATGAATGGTCGTCAACAAGTAAGGCCAACTTTTGGCTGTGACTTCATTGGCCTGCAGGAAACATGGACACTGACCGGTAGAACATCGTTCTCTGATTGTCTCCGGCCAGAGAGAGGAAAGATATCTTACTGAGGGCAGGAAGCGACAGAAAAGGCGGGGCAAGAACAGCTGCAACAGAGTATGCAACAGTATGTGGCTACTGTAGTCTGGCCGTCAAGGAGTCGATATGCAAGCGGTGCTACAGTTCACGGTCTGGGGGTACAGTACTGGACACCTAGTAATAACAAGACACAGGAAAGCTGGTCCAGGCCGGATTTCTTATTTTAGAATGGTCGCGTTCTACGCTGCTGTAACTTCAGTATAATGACTCCCGAATTTCTTTTTTTTCCCCCATAAATCTCACTCTGCCTTTCATATTGTCGTTTTCTTATCCAATGCCCCGTATCTGGTATACAGTACTAGTACTCGTACTGCATGGGAAAAGGGCCCCCCGGGGGGGCGCGATATTACTGCCGTACGACCAGTACCATCATCTATTATGTGCGTGCAGAGTATAGCACAGTGTCCAGCTATTATACACACGAGGTAGCGACCCAAAACACGAGAAACGCAGGCTTACCAAAAACCGCCCACAGAGGAAGAAGAGCGTCCAGCTGTACACTGTACCAAGCATCTTCGTATCCCGGTGCTGCCGCGTGTCGTGCATCTCCCTACGTTGCGCTTCAGGCGCACCTCTTACCCCCAGCAGCCGGGGGGCTGCTTGCTTTCGTGAGACCGATGCAGTAAGGCCATTTCTTACACAGTCCTTTTTCTCAGTCGAAAAGGGCCCTTTTCGACTGAAGCCCAAATCGGCTTTCGTATACAGTCGAAAAAGGCCCTTTTCGACTGAGAAAAAAGCGACTGAGAAATCCGACTGGCATATCCAGTCGAAAAAA
>JAYJME010000953.1:0-18622 GCA_036873775.1 Costaria costata | reverse complement strand
GGGGGGGGGGGGGGGGGCTCGCTTCGCTCGCCTGACTTTTAGTCGACTAAAAATCAGTCAGTTTGCTGACTTCGTCACCCAACTAAATACTAGCCGTGAAGTCCAGTCAACTAACAACGCTAGTTAGCGAGCAGGCGTCGTGCCATAGGCGCCTTCCCCGCGCTTCTGGTATCAGCCCAGCGTTTCGCCCTAACACACAGACCCTTGCAATGGTTGTGGTGCTACATCATACCCGGCACGTTTTAATGTACAGAAGCAGCGGACGATCGTGGACGGATCTACCACTCTCTACCGTTCCAGCCCGAACGTGCGTGAGGGAGATGCCACTGCCGAAGACTGGGTGTGGTTGAACATGGCCACCAGCCCCCCACGGCACGCTCCATCACTCAACGTTGTCAAAATCCGTGACACGGGGTGTCTTGGTCCTGAAGACCGGCCGCAACGAGGGCGGAAGGGGGACAACGCCCCCCACAAGGCTGCCTGGGATACGCAGCTCGGCGACGTCTACGCCTACGCGGGGAGGTGCGTGCATGCGCGCCCAAACGACTTCGCCCTCTTTCAGTCATCGACACACCCAAATAAATAGTAGTGTATTGACAGCTTACCCGTGCGTGGCTTTTCGGTGGTGCTCTATTTGCGTACAGAGACGTCGACTAAGAGTGGTTGTGGCCGTACAGGCATTGCATGGTACAAATGGGCCCATTGCTGGATTGTAGCTTCTTCTACTTTTATGTAAACCCCCTCCCATCGGAGAAGCATGGGGCTGAATATCATCCCCCAAGTGTAGAAGGGTTGATCTTGCCGGAGCGCAACCGAGAGGCTTTACTTTCCTTGGCTGCAGGTTAGGCGAGGAGGTGCGGTAGAGACCCTTCCAAGGGAAACTATGCGACTAGACTATCCCCACTAGCTTCATGGGCGGAGTATGTATTCCTCCCACCTCTCCACTGAAGATTCAACAGGACTCTCTAGTCGGCGGGAGACAAAATGTTTCAGCCAACCGAGCCAACAGAGGCCCACTAAACTAATCAGAGCACTGCGAGTACGAAACACATTGCTCTCTACCCTCGTGATTACATTTCCAACATATACGGGTCCATTAACCCGACCCTGTTCTCCACACGATGTTAAATAGAGTGGATAAAAAAAACGACACCAGCACGCATCGCCGTTTATTTTAAGTGCGTAGCGCCTCCTCGGGTGGAGGACCTTGGCCAGCGGCTCGGTCCGGGACTCGAAGGCTGTCACGCTCGGGTGATACTGGCTCTCATTCAACTTGCTGTGGCGACGTCGCAACCAGCGGATACACGCCACAAATAGCGTCTACCAAGATCACCAAAACATCCTGGTCGCTGCTTCATCTGGAGCACACATGTGAAGTAAAAGCGCATCCTGCGCATTTTCATTGTCGTGCGCCTTGCTTGTCTTCGTACCGACTAGGCTGACCGACGCGTTGTCATGCTACAGCAGCGCGGCGACAGCAAGCACACTATCAGGTCAGCAACGCTGTCGCGTCGATCTCGCCGCCTGCACCGTGGCCGCCAAGCAAGCGAAGAAGATGAGAACTAGTGGCCCGCTCTCGGGCGAGCGCGAAGAGGCCGCCTGTATCTCCTCTCTGCTCGCGAGGGCAGGGGAGGACTGCTCGGCCGGCGACGCCGCCACCGCACATGTAACGGTGGGTGTGTTCCGTCTGAGTGAGGAATGGGACACGCGTGGAGCGCTCGATCACTTTTTGGCGGCCACGACTCAGCACGAAGACGTTTCGGTGGAGGGGGACGGAGAGGGAGAGGGGGAAGACGGGATCATGGTTCAAGGCGATGGTTTCGAGTGGGGAGCGGTGTGGCTAGCTCAGGTAAGTGTTCACACAAACGTATGAGGCACCTCTCCTCCTGGCCGTGGCTAATACACACAACGCGACGGGGAAGATACCCCAGGTTGCCGTTTTGCTCCAAACCCTCTCCTCCTTTTGGCATGCAATCTTGCAATCTTGAATCATCGCAAAACATACGGCCTATCGCAAGTACACGTGTACATGACGCACGCAAATAAGCGGTCACCCACACCTCCACACCTATACCCCTGAACTTAGCAGGGGTCCGAGGCAGCCTCGCTGCACACCCGGCTTGATAGATGGACTCGCAGAAGCACTTGCAGGTAGCAAAACACAGAGTGTTAATATGTGCGCCATGAATGACGACAATCCCAGATATCTACGTATGTCGGTTACATATTACGATTCGACGAATAATATTCACGCCTACACAAACCAGTAGAAACCCGCCAGGATATCCCAGGATGGTCCAGCCACCACAAACTGCAGCGTGCGCGATTCTTGAGGGAGTCCATCAATACCGCACGGTCAGCTTAAATCGGATGTTTAAAGTACGTAGGGGCGGTGAAGACTAGGAGTCGAGGACGTACTACCGACTAGTCGATTGTCTACCTTGTGAGTGGCTTGGAGGTTTGCGGCACTAGTTACGCAACTCAACTTTGAGAGCCCTCGAAAAGCAGGCTATCCCAGCCCGACACCGGATTCGTAGGCCAGATCAAACATATTCGCATGCTAGGGAAGCCACTTTATCTTTGCGCGTGGGTTTGCGCGTGGTTGACGCGCGACAACAAGAAGTACGAGCCCCAGGATGGGGTACGAAACATGAACAATAGCATGCTGTCGTGGTTGATCCGACTCGATTCCCTGCCCCCGACGAACTTGTCTGCATGAGTATGATTGACCACGATGCTGGCCGGGTCATACGCCAAACTGCGAGTATGCAGCAGGGCTCCTCTATTGACATATGCTGGTTCCCGGCTTGAAGTTCTATCGCGCGTACGTCCCGGCCCTCCTTCCGCTCGTCGACATGTGTCGATGCTTACTCGCGCGAAGCACTTTTGGCAGGGCATCGTTTGCCACATGTGTGCCAAAGCAGTCTTGAAGGAATATTCATTGTTTCTAATTATAACCGTTACCCTACCGAGAATCGAGCGTAGGAACAACGGAGCAAGGCGCAACTGAAACCATCTGATTGGCCTGTCCTTGTTCAGGCAATTCGAGGACAGGCGCACGAGGCATCGGTCGGTTTCACAGCAAATTCGACGGCCTTCGGAGAGGCGTGGGCTGGAACCCACCTCCGAAGCTGGCGCCGCCACTTGGGGCGGAAATGCTCGGGTATTGGCATGGGTGACATCATCGAAGGGGCGGAAAGGCGAGATAACACGTATTTTCGGACGGCCGAGCGTATTTCACTCCCGACACAAGTATTTGGGGCGTTCGGTGACCGTGCCATTCCGTACAGCGAACCCCTGCAATATGACTGACTGTTGAGAGATCCGCCGCCTACCTGTTGATGACGGGTCGACAACAAATGCGCAACAAGTTTGTCCACTTGAACGATTTCAATAGCGGTCGCGCTATCAGTATATTTCACGTCTTGCATTCATCCACGCTCTCCGGGTACCACCGCCGCTTATTTGAACAGGCTCATTCTTGCCGGCGCAAGGGGCGGAGAAGGTAGGGACGGCGGTGAGAACGGGCACATGGACGGAAGCTGGCGCGCGAATTCTTCGGCTCTAGTCGACCTCCACCTCGCCTTAGCGCGGACGCTAATTCTCCACGGCGCGTTCGAGGAAGCAGGCGGCCACGTGCGTGCCGCGGAAAGACTTACCATGGTTGAAGGGATAGAGTGGTCTGCAGATGATGAAATCCGCTCAGACGCTGCTTCTGCTGTTGGGGTTGCCCTCCATCTCGAGATGGCATTGTTTTCGCGCACTCCGGTAGTATTGGATAGCGCGAACAGCGCTATCACTCTGCGAAGAGAGCTACTGGCGGAGCTAGAGCGGTTGGGGAAAAGCAAGGACTTTCTGGGATCGATTCCAAGCCCCCTGGAGGTGGGCGTGCGCGCTCAATTCTTGACTACCTACCAGGTGCGAGAAAGGCCTGCGACAGCGAGGATTAAATAGTCGGAGAATTCCTTCTTAATGTCTGGTTACTGCCCCCCCCCCCAACGGCGTCTAGCGAAAGCTTCCGTTCCTTTAGCCTTAGCCTTTACACACCGAGAAAAACCCTTGCCTTGATTGTCAGCTGTTCTCGTAGGTTTATATCCAAATACGGTCTGTCTGGATGGTGTTCTTTGAGGTGTGAAACATTAGTTGCACTGCCGCATGCCCATTGCGCCGGTCACGCCTTCGTTTCCCACTCACATTCCTAGTTATGACTCTTAGCGCGAACCAAAAATACGCACCGTAATACGTTCTGTTTTCTGGGATTGAAAAAAGCTAGATTTTGACCTTGTTCACGGTTGTCGGTTCACTACATCGCGGCCTTCACCCACGGAAGTTTTTGCTTCGCGACAGGGGCTCAACGACAAGGCTACCGCGATTGTACTCGCGAAGACCTTCGATCAGGCGTCGGGCAAGACGCTGAGTTACTGCTCGCCTCACCTTCACTCGGCGAGCGAATCGAGCGATAGAGAGGATCTCGACAAAAGTGGGGCATGCTGTTCCGCCGCAGCAGAGCAGATACCACCAGGGGCGCCGTCGTCTGTTGCAGCGGAGGATGGCGTTGGTTCACAATCCAGTGAGATCCCTGATACCGACGCTCACCAAGAAGATGCACAAGCGGCGGCGAAGGAACCGATGCCCGACGTCAATGTGAACGAAAGAAATATCAGAGTTGGGTTTCTATCCTCGCACTTTCGGTGGCACTCTGTCGGACGACTCGCTGTTGGCCTCCTGGAACATCTCAGCCGCAACGCCGGTCTCGATATATTCGTCGTTGACGTCTCAGCAGACGGAGACAGCACGAAGGGCCAATCGAGTCGCCTCAATGGTTCCGATTCCATTCCTGGCGACAAGGGCGGTGGTGACAGAAAGGGCGGAGCCCCAAGTGCAAGCGGCGACGACGTGGCAAGCAACTCAATCGCAGCCAGGCTTGCCGCAGCAGGAGCGTCGATCGTAAAATTACCGCTGGTCAATGCTGAAGTTTCGCCATCGTCGGGCGGGGCGGAGGCGACCGCGGCCATCTCAGTAGAGTTAAAAACAGGCAGCAAGACTGGCACCGGCAACCACAGCTTGCAACGAGCACGGCAGACCATCGCCACGCTAGCAGTTGACGTTCTTGTCTTCGGCGACGTGGGAATGGACGCGCTGACGACGGCTCTGGCGTACGGTCGTCTCTCTCCCGTGCAAGTAGCTTTCTGGGGGCACCCGGGCACAACCGGGCTACCAACGGTGGACTACTTCATCACGTCGGATATTTTCGAAGGGAAGGCAGATTTGCACCCCACACGACGACGCAGGGATGGAATAACTTTTAGTGGCGGCAACAACGGGGGCGATTTTGACTGTGGTAGCGCCGAGGCGAAGGACGGCACAACGCGCTCCGCGGCCGATGGGCCGGCGACAGCACGTTGTGGCAGCAGTGGCGACCCCGCGTCGTGTAGTGCGGACCAATGGGAAGACCGACAGGGAGCATTCTCGGAGCAGCTGGTGAGGTTAGATGGGCTAGGCATTGTTTTCGACGACCCCATTCAGACGTTCCACTACAACCTTGACAACGACGCTACTGCTACTTTACGGCGGCGGACGTTCGTTGGGGATGAGGTTTCCCACGACCCGCCGGAAACGAAACGAACAACCATAGATACATCGGTGGCGGGCAAGGCAGGAGGTTGGGTGAACGGCAGCAGCCTCGTGGGCGGTGGTTCCCCTCCCCCGGGAGGAGAAGATTCGTTAGCGTTTGCGGAAGAGACCCCCAACCACCCGCGGCTTTACGTTTGTGCCCAGTCTCTCATGAAGATGCACCCGGCGTTCGATGCCGTGCTCGCCGGTATCTTGACCGCAGACCCATTCGCACATATCGTGCTCCTGCGGGATTCCCGGCAGCTTCTGTGGCATTCGCGGTTCCGCCGGCGACTGCGCGCGGCAGTTGACGACGCGGAGGGTCACGCAATCGCCGCCCAAGTCGCCAATGATACCGCAATCACGACAGTCGGTAGCGAACCGCGCTGTCCCTCGTCAGCCCCTTCCAGCGACGACAATCCGAAAACATCGACCCCGTCTTCCTGCCCCGCCCCGCCTCGACCCGCAACATGCGTGGGCACCAACGAATTTCCTCAACGCGGACGGTCAGATACTGCCGCAGCTGTTGGTTCCGGGGGTACCGCGGGCTCAGACTTAGGCCGGAACCACGCGCGCAAGAAGGAGGAGCACCATCATCATCATCCCCAGCAGCAGACACGCACGGCGGCGATGGGAAGCTTTTGGAATCGAGTGCGATTTGTGAGCCCCCTGTCCGGGCACGACTTCTTCCGTCTACAGTGCCGCGCAGACGTCGTCCTTGACCCCTTTCCCTTCGGAGGAGGAGTGACAATATTGGAGGTGAGCCGTTTAACAATCCAGGGGGGAGATGGACAGGGGGTGGGGAGGGGGTAGGTCTATGAGTTAACCCTTACCGTAACTGGGGTGGATAGGCCCATCAAAACGCCTTGAGGAGGAAACCGAGGACCCATGCCCGTTGGAAACGATGTTCCATTCTTATGCGCACGGAGTGTCTAACAGAAAATTATGTCTTTCGCTGTCGACAATGTAGGGCACAAGTCATTAGTGGGGAAACCCATTGCATCAGAGGTTGGATCAATCACGCAAGCTTGCAATGTACTCCTAATAACTTCCTTTCCATCCTTGACACTTCGAACCGACCAGGCGCTAGCGTGCGGAACCCCCGTCGTGACTGCCGGGGAGCTGCAGAGTGTTCACCGGCTCGCCGAGGGTATGATCATCGCAGCGGCCGGCGCCGCAGCTGCGCGGGACACGGCAGACCATGCAGAGGGAGAAGCAGCCGATGCCGGAACACCCGTAACATCTACCTCCGGAGCCGCTACCTCCTCAACCGCTGCTGCTGCTGTTGGTGCTACTACTGCTGCCCTAGAAGGAGGAGGCGAGGCGACGGGTGATGGACACCCAGCAAAACACCACAGCAGCTCAGAGAGAAGCCGCCCACGAATAAAAGGGCGCGGTTTCGACAGACGCGAGGAAGGCGTTGGCAGAAGGGCAGGAGCAGGGGCAGGGAAAGAGGTTGACGCGGTGCCTAGCAGCGACGACGCCTGCTCGCTTGTTGACAGGCTTGTGGCCACGACAACGGGCGAGTACGTCACGAAGGCTGTCGCGTTGACCGCCCCAGGACAGCTGAGGGAGTGCATTGTGCGGACGCTGGAGCGTGGCCGCGATGGGATGTTGCGGGGAGACGGCGGCGTTGCGAGAGACTGGGAGCGTTTCCTGAGGATCGCTGCTGCGTCGCCGCTCGCAGCAGCCAAGGCTGAAGTTTTCCCCGCACAAGCGTCGGTGGGGTGATGTTACCATAACGTAATACCAGGTACGAAGTAGAACCAACGACACTATCTTTGGTGACACTATATTATGATAGTAGCGTGAATTGGCGGGTAGTGAGTCAACGCCGCTGCCACCGTCGTCTTTGCCGCCACCGCCACCGCCGTCGCTTTTGGTGCTACCGGTAATTTGGTGTCGCCGGGGCCGAAGCCACCGACACTTTATAGGAAACTGAAAGCGCTTAAATCACCCGCTACGCTGGTAGCCGCCTCCGCCAGCACCGAAGCGATTCGCGTTGAGTGAAACAGCATAAGTCATGGAAGATTCGGAGATGTCGAAGCCTACAGTAGTGGCTGGTGGCATACAGTTGATGTTAGCCAGCACTCTATCCTATTCTCCTTCGGATACTACAACGATCGGTGTTGATATGAACATGTTTCCTACACCCACGTTGGACACGGCCCTCCAGCTGTGTCGACGGCGGACACGCCGACGGCCGTAGCGAACACTAAAGGATACGGACCGAAACTGCAGAGGGGAGGTCAACTGGAGCCCATTACCTCACCGGTCCACGCGACCATCTCTTCTCCAGATTCCGGGAAAAAATATGCCAACAAATCTAACACAACGACCGCTTCTACGGCGTTGAGGCCCCCGCCAACCAGCATAAGCCCCAGTTCCTGGACCAACAAGCGACACAGGCGCGCCGGGCCCATGGACGCTTCAAGCGACACCAAGTCGACTAGCACTGGCGGAGGTTGCGTAAATGGACTCGACACGACGGCGTTACCGCCGCCGCCCTGTTCGAAAACGGCGGCAGAGACGAAGGGGTGAGGGACTGGTGCCATGGCGCAGCCAACCTCAAGCGGCCTTCCCCGCTATGTGCTACCCCCGGAGTTCGGTATGTCTGAGAATGTCTGTATGAAGGCACTCATTGTGTCGGGGGCGGGGGCTCAGGCGGCACAGGTGGGGCGCACTGGGAGGCACCCGGCAACCGTGGGATACCTGAGAAACTGTCTTCAACGTATGGACGCCGTCGGGCCAGCAGCTCGGGGCCTTACGATGTACCGGGGGGTGCATCGATTACGTCGGGAGTGGTGCCGTTGATGCCGGCGCTGCTGCCGACGTAATTGATGCACCTCCCGGTACATCGTGGAGCCTCGAGTTGTCGGCCCCGATGACGTCAATACGTTTGTGGTCGTTTCTCCGGGATTCCTCGCTTGTAAGGTGCCACTAAATGCTCTCCACGTGCGCCACCTGAGCCTCCGCCCCCGACTCAATGGCCTTGCTTTTCATGCCGACATTCTCAGACACGACTTCCAGGGCTACCACACAGCGGGGAAGGACCCTTGAGGTTGGTTGTGCCATGACGCCAGCCCCTCCCACCGTCATCTCTGCCGTCTTTTCCGAAATAGGCGGCATCGACAACGCCGTCGTGCGGAATCCAGCCACGCCATCTCCGACGCCGAAAGTATTCATCGACTTGGTGCGGGTTGGAGCATCCATGGGCCTGGGTCGACCGTTGATCCAGGGAGCGCGACTGATGTCGGTCGGTGGGGGCATCATCGCTGTAGCCGTTGTGCTGGCCCTGCCTATATAGTTTCCTCCGGAAAGCGGAGAAATGATGGCCGCATGGTCTGGTGAAGTCATGGGCTCGAGTTGACCTCTCTTCTGCAGTTTCGGTCAGTTTCGGTCCGTATAATTTAGACATCACTACAGCTGTTGGCCGCGTGCTCGCCGTCGATAGAACTGTCGATGACGTGCCCGACGTAGGTGTAGTGAACATATTCATATCGACACCTACCGTCACAGTGAGAAACGAGTCGTCGGTATCGGGTAGAGCGGTACCGATGTAGGCAGATGGCGTATGCGACCCTTTACTTTCCCCAAGGTCAATTCTACCGCCACCGTTACCGCCAGCAGGCAAAAATACTGCAATGTAGTAGTAGAACCAATGACCCTATACTTCGTATATGTTTGGCGGCACATATCTGTAGCGCGAGTGGAAGGGTAGAGGGTCACCGCCGCGGCCGCCCCCACCGCCGCCGCGGTTTCTGCCGCCACTGCCGTCGCTTCCGACGCGGCCGGTAAGTTTGGCTCCACCCCGTGCAAGATGGAGTTGCCGGTTCCAAAGGCATCGACACTTTGTAGGAAACCGAAAGCGCCTAGATAGTCCGATACGTCAGTAGCCGCCGATTTGCACTGAGTAAAACAGCATAGGAATGGAAGATTCGGATTGAATTCGGGGCGGCGGCTCAGGCGGTGCAGGTGGAGAGAATTGAAGGGTACCTGACGAGTGAAGAATGCCTGAGCAACCGTCACCAACGTACGGAGTCCGTCGGGGGCGGCATCTACGGGGAGGTGCATCAATCAGTTCGGGAGCAGCGCCGGTAACGACGGCGAAGAGCGCATCAGTTATATCGGGGCGGCGCCGGTGTCGGCGTCCGATTCGTTGATACATCTGGCTTAAAACCGTACAACTCGGAGTTGCCGACTTTGCGACGACGCTTTTCATAAACCTGAATGCACCTAGATTGTTCGTTGCGCCCGTGGCTGCTTTCGCCGCCACAAATGCGATTGGTGTTGTCGGAATCATCGTAGGCGTGGAATATTCTGAGGCGTGGAAACCTAGCGGCTTGTGGCATGGAAAAATGCTAGCCAGCACACTTTCCCATTCTTCCGGTCGCGTCGGAAGATACGAGACCGCCGCGGGAGGATGGGATAGTGTGCTGGATAACATTACTTCGTGCCACGAGCCACTAGATTCGACGCCTCCGAATCTGCCATGTCTATGCTGTTTCAGTCAGACCCAATCGCACCGATGGCTGCAGAGGCGGCTACCGATGTAGCAGATGATCTAGATATTTAAGGTTTCTGAAAAATGCCGATGCCTTCGAAGTCGGCAACTCCGAGTTGTACGTGCTGGAGCCAAACACACCACCGCATCGGTCGCCATTGCCGGCGCTGCCCCCGACGCAATTAATGCGCTCTTCACCGTCAATACCAGCGCCGCTCCTGACATGGGTGATGCACCTCCCGGTACATCGTAGGGTCCCGAGCTTTGCAAATCCCGACGGTGTCCACACATTGGTGCCGGTTGCTTAGATATGGTTCCTCGTTTGTCAGGCACCCCCTCAATGCCCTCCACCTGCATCGCCTGAGCGGCCGTCCCCGACTCAACGGGCGACCTGCGCTTCGTACCGACGTTCTCAACATACCAAATTCCAAGGCTACCATATAGCGGGGAAGGCCGCTTGAGGTTGGCTAGGCCATGACGCGAGTGTCTCCCGCGATCATTTCTGCCGTCTTTTTCGAAATGGGCGGCATCTGCAACGCCGGCGTGTGAAGTCCGTTTACACACCGACACCGACGGTGTTCATCGATTTGGTGTGGCTTGTTGCGTCCATGGGCCCGGGGCGCCCGAATCGCTGCTTGTCACAGGGAGTATGGCTCATGTCGACGGGGACATCATCGCCGAAAAAAAAAGGCCGTTGGGCTAGTCTTGTCTACATGTTTTCCTTCGGTAGGCGGAGAAATGATGGCCGCGTGGTCCGGTGAGGTCATGGGCAGTGAGTTGCCGCCACCGCCGCCGCCGCCGCGGCCTGTGCCGTCTTCGCCGTTGCTTCTGACGTGATCGGTGCTTTTTGCTTCACCTCTTACAGCTCAAAATTTCCGGGTCCGAAGGCATCCACACTTTGTAGGAAACCCAAAATGCCTACTACTGTAGATCGTCTGCTGCGTCAGTAGTCGCCTCCCCTTCCTTCGCGACGATTGGCGTATGTGTGAAACAGCGTAGGCATTGAAGGTCCCGAGGCGTCGAGTCGACAGTTTGTGGCTGGTGGCAGGAAGAAGTGCTAGCCAGCACACTATTCCATTCTTCCGGTCGCGTCGGAAGCGACGAGACCGCCGTGGGAGAATGGGATAGTGTGCCGGCTAACATTGCTTCAAGCCCACCAACCACTAGGTTTCGACGCCTCCGAGCATTCCATGCCCACGAGCTCGTTCCAGCGACAGGCGAGACATGCCTCCTTCAAACGTTTGCACCATGGTAGGGCTGGTGCTACGGTAGGGGGCCGCAAAAAAGTATCCCACAGTATTTCCAAGTATTTTTGTCCCCAAAAACCGTTTCCTGCTCTAAAGGGATTAAGGTCACTGTTTTTCAGCCGGTTAAAGCTACTCGGAAGAATGACTGCCCCATTTTGTTTTTGCAGTCTTTAAGCGTTTTATGATTAAAAAAATATATTTTCGCGATATGCACCACACCTTTTGGGATTCTTTGTTACAAAACACACTACGCAACAAAAAAACAAAAACAAACACAAAAAACAAAAGAGGGCCTGTTTTGAGAGGGGCAATGCGTCACTCACCGGTGTGGCCTGAAAAACGCCGTAGAGAAAATGGGGGGTAGCCCCCCCTGAGGCGTGCTGCGCTAGAAGTGCACCTTCTTTTTTCCAAGGTTTCCCACTTGGGGGGCCTATACCTCGTCCAAAACCCCCAACTTTGAGAAATATTGGTGAGCTTAACCAGATAAACCATCCCATGGCCTAGCTATTATAGGTACACAGCGAATTATAGTGCAAAACAAGAATGGAATCCGGACAATTTTGGGTTAAGGAGCTCCGTCGTTCAGAAAAAAATCTACCCAAAAAGTGCTACCTCTATCGTAGCACGCGTCATCACTTTTTGGCCATTTTTTTTTCTGGCTGGCGGGGCTCCTTAACCGAGGAACTACCGAATTTCGTCGATTTTTTTTCCGATTTTTTTTGTCGTATACCTATACTTTACAGTAGGACATGGGATTGTTCATCGGGTTGCCAGTTTTTTTTTTGTTTTCTTGAAGCCAGGTTTCGTGTGAGGTAGAGAGCTCCTTAAATGACGAGAGGACACATGCTACGACAGGGGTGCGCCTCCTTTTGTTCTAAGGCTCAACCCACTTGGGGGGCTCTGTACCTCATCCAAAACCCCGACTCTGAGAAATAAATGTGAGCTTAACCCGATGAACCATCCCATGGCCTAGGCACACAACGAATTATACTACGAAACAAGAATGGAATCCCGACAATTTTGGGTTAAGGAGCTCCGTCGTTCAGAAAAAAAATCTAGCCGAAATGTGCTACCTCTATCGTAGCATGCGTCAGCGCCTCAGAAAAAATATGGAACAACACCCGCTACCGTAGCACCAGTCTGGTGTTTGAGAGTTGGAAAGCGACATTGGCTGGGTTTTTCCTCGCGGCAAGATGAATAAACGTCTCAGAAGTATTTTTATTATTCTGCTGTAGTATTTATTTCTTTTTTTAACTCCTGGAGGTGCCTTCCCGTTATTTATTTGATCCTTTGGCTACTTTGACCGTGTAACTTACGGACGACTGCTTCTTCTTTTTGTTTTGAGTAAAAAAGGCCACTGACAACATGTTTTACGTCTGGTCTTGAAAAACAACCCTGTCAAGTTTAAGTTTGGTCTTACAACTCTTAAAATCCATGGCACCAGAGCGATTCCGGCGAAGAGTAATTGCTTCACCTAGGGTTTTCAACAGTGCAATACACTGTTCTAGTACTTTTACAGGTCCATGTTACCCCGCAGTTTTTAGGGGGGAGAGTGTTTGTAAGGCTTAAAGTTTGAGTAGGTGATTGGTTAACCTTTTACCAGTAGCCCAACAGACCAATACCTTAACTATATGCCGACGACGGCAGAACATGGGTTTTGGGTCGCGAGTTCGATTCTCACCATCCTCCATAATAAGACCTTTTTCAGAAAAAGTTGACCTTCCCCCATATCGAACCTGAACAATACTGGATCCCTCAAAAAACTAGGAACCGCCTGGTTTTCACACGTCTGCCAGTATGTCCGGCCGACCTGTATACCCCGATACGGGCGACCCAGGTCTATGGACGTCCCAGGCGACACCAAGTCGACGAACATCCTTGGCGTCGGAGGTCGCGTGAGAATACCTCAAATGCGGACGTTGCCGATGCCGCCCATTTCGGAAAAGGCGGCAAGAGATGACGTTGGGAGGGGCTGGTGTCATGGCGCAGCCAACCTCAAGCGGCCTTCCCAGCTACATGGTAGGCCCAGACTTCGGTATGTTTGAGAACATCGGTATGAAGCGTAGGGCGGCCATTGAGTTTTGGGCGTTTGCCTAGGCGACGCAGGTGGAGGGCATTGGGGGGCGCCTGACTAAGCGAGGAATGCCTGAGCAACCGTCACCAACGTATGGACTCCCTCGCGGCCGGCAGCTCGGGGCCCTACTATGGACTGGGAGGTGCATCAGTTACGCCGGTAACAGCGGTGAAGAGCGCATTGATTGTGTCAAGCGAAGCGCCGGTGTTAGCGTCCGATGCGGTGGTACGTCTGGCTCAACCCCGTGCAACTCGGAGTTTCCTGCTTCGAAGGCGGCGACTTTTCAGAAACCTCAGCACACTGTCCCATTCTTGCGGTCACGTGAGAAACGACGAGACCACGGGAGGATGGGATAGTGTGCTGGCTAACATTGTTTCGTGCCACAAGCCACTGGATTTCGACGCCTCCAAATCTGTCATGCATATGCTGTTTCATTCGGTGCCAATCGCATCGATAGTGGTTGGAGCGGCTACCGGTGTAGCGGATGATCTAGGCACTTCCAAGTTTCTGAAAAACGTCGATACCTTCGAAATCGGCAACTTCTACGTGGTCGACCAAGACGCATCACCGCATAGGTCACTTCTATCGGCGCTGTCCCGTACGAAATCAATGCGCTCTTCGTCGTCAATACCGGCGCAGCTCCCAAAGTAAGTAATGCACCTCCCGGTACATTAGGGCCCCAAGCGGCCTGCCCCCGAGATTTCCAAGTCCCCACGGCGTCCATACGTTGATGACGGCTGCTCAGGCATTCCTCGCTTGTCATGTGTCCCCGAATGATCTCATTTTGGCCCGCCTGAGCCGCCACCTCCGACCCAATGGGCGCCTTGCACTTCACAACGACGTTGCCGGACATACTGAATTCCGATTATCCCATAGAGTCAGGAAGGGTGCTTGAGGTTAGCTGGGCCATGACGCCAACCCCTCCCGCGGTCACCTCTGTTGCCTTTTCTGAAATAGGTGGCATATGGGGCACGTAAAGAAGCAGTTGCCCTCACCTCCACACCTATACCCCTGAAGTCAGCAGGGGCCCGGGGCCAGCATCGTTGCACACCCGGCTTGATAGGTGGACTCGCAGAAACACACGCAGGTAGCAAAAGACAGGGCGATATTATGTGCGTCATGAATGATGACAATCCCAGGTCTCTATGTCGGTTACATGTTACGATTCGAGTAGAATATGCATGCCTACACATCAGCAGAAACCCGCCAGGACATCCCAGGGTGGCCCAACTACCACAGCCATCTGCAACACGGTCGTGCGGAGGCCGTAATCTCTGCCGTCTTGTCCGAAGTGGGCGGCATCGACAATACCGTCGTGCGGAGTTCAATCAAGCCATGTCCGACGCCGAAAGTGTCCATCGACTTGGTGCGGGTTGGAGCGTCCATGGGACGGGACACCCGTATGGCTGTTTAGCTCAGGGAGTGCGGCTTATGCCGGTCGGCGGGCACCATCACCGTAGAAGCGACCGTTGTGTTGGCCTTGCTTATATAGTTTCCTCCGGAGAGCGGAAAAATGATGGCCTCATGGTCCGGTGAGGTCATGGGCTCGAGTTGACCTCTCTTCTGCAGTTTCGGTCGGTAACGTTTAGATAGCGCTACAGCCGCTGGCCGCGTGCTCGCCGTTGATAGAGCCGTCGGCGGCGTGCCCGACGTAGGTGTAGTGAACGTATTAATATCGACACTCACTGTTGTACCTGGAAACGAGTCGTCGGTATCGGGTAGGATGATGCCGACGTTAACTGATGGCGTGTACGACCAGTTCCTTTCCCCAACGTCAGTTCTACCGCCGCCGTTGCCGCCGCCAGGCAAAACCCCTACAATGTAGCTTTGGAACCAAGTATCCTATATATGTTTGGCGGCACGTTACTATATAGCATGAATGGGCTTGTAGTGAGTCGCCGCCGCGGCCTCTGCTGCGTTCGCCGTCGCTTCCGACACGATCGGTGCGTTTGACTACACCCCTTAAAACTCGAAGTTGCCAAATTCGAAGGCGACACCGCTTTTCAGAAGACCGAAAGCGCCTAGATCCTCCGCTGTGCCGGTACCTGCTTCATCGATTGGCGCGGAGTGAAACAGCACAGGAATTGAAGGTTCGGAGGCGTCGAAACCTATTGGGTGGTGGCATGAAGAAATGCTGGCCAACACAGTATCCCATTCTTCCGGTCTCGTCGGAAGCGACGGAAGCGACGAGATCGCAGGAGAATGGGGTAGTGTGCTAGCTAACTTTAATTCATGCCACCAGCCACTAGGTTTCAACGCCTCCGGCTCTTCCATGCCTGCGACCTGGTTCCAGCAAAAGGCGAGACACTTCTCCTTCAAACGCTTGCACCATGGATTTTGAGAGTCGGAAAACGAAATCGGCAGGGTTGTTGTCCATGGTAAGATACATAAACGTCTCAGTGACCTTTTTTGTTTTTGTTTTTTTACTTCTGGCAGTGCCTTTTCATTCAGGTGTCTTTTCGTTATTTTATTTTTTTGTTTGGCGATTTTGACCGTAACTTACGGACGATGTTTTTTATCATAAAAGGCCACTGACACGATGCTCCGTCTGGTCATGAAGAACAACCTTGACAAATTTAGTTCTAAAAATCTCAAAATCCATGGCGTATGAGTGATTCCGGTGAAGTGTACCTTTTCACCTACTCGTAGGGTTTTCAACAGCTCAATACACTGCTCTAGTACTTTTGCAGGTTAATATTATTATAAGGGTAAGGGTCAAAGGGGGGTATGCCCCTTGGTTTTTCGGCCATTTGGGGATATAGGCAAAACGCGCCGTCGCCTGGCACTCCCGCGTGCCCAAACCTGCCTCAAATGCAATTCCGACGCACTGTCGAGATGCCCGAAACCCATGCCAAGCACGCACACTCTTTTTTTTTTCGGGCACGTTCTTGAGCCCAACGGGACAGAGGCGCATGAGGGGCCAAAATGAGACCCCCCTTTGACCACATGTTCGGGGGGTAGACCTCCAAAAATCTACTAAATTTATCCACGACCCCCTTTTGACCACCAGGTATCGCCATATGGCCGAAATCAATCCCCTTTTTGTCCGTTTGGACACCCTCAAAAACGACTACAGCAATACGTACCCACACGTCACACCCCCCAAAAGCCCGAACAGACCACGGGCGGAACATCCAGAACTTGCGAGTAGTCGCCATCGTTTGCCTCCGATAGAATCTCGGCAGAACTAAACAAAATCTTTATAGACGGAATAAATATACCGGTTCTTCTTGGCAAACAACATGATGCTGCTGGTAGAATCAGAACACCTATACTCGTGGGTTGCTGGGCGCTCGGTGCTCGGTGCTCGGTGCTCCGTACACGAATACACCAGTCCGCCATCGATCGCGCAGCAGTAGACACCCACCATATCGAGTCAATTTGGGCTGGGCTCCGCTTCTGGTGCATATGCGTTAGCCCCACCGTCGATCACGGTGAGACCCCTCACCAAAGGCGGTGTGTTTGTATCGGTCGGCGGCAGCCAAGCACTGAGTACCGAGCGCCCAGCAACCCACGACCTACACGTACGACGAGTATAGGAGGTGATCTGATTCTACCAGCAGCATCATGTTGTTTGCTAAGAAGAACCGGTATCTTTATTCCGTCTATAAAGATTTTGTTTATTTCTG
Organism: Costaria costata; assembly: GCA_036873775.1. Lineage (NCBI taxonomy): Eukaryota > Phaeophyceae > Laminariales > Agaraceae > Costaria > Costaria costata. The sequence goes on along the minus strand of JAYJME010000953.1, from coordinate 1,555 downwards.
CCGAGATTCTATCGGAGACAAACGATGGCGACTACTAGCAAGTTCTGGATGTTCCGCCCGTGGTCTGTTCGGGCTGTTGGGGGGTGACGTGTGGGTACGTCTAGCTGTAGTCGTTTTTTGAGGGTGTCAACAGACAAAAAAGGGATTGATTTCGGCAATATGGCGATACCTGGTGGTCAAAAGGGGTCGTGGATAAATTTAGTAGATTTTTGGAGGTCTACCCCCCGAACATGTGGTCAAAGGGGGGCCTCATTTTGGCCCCTCATTTGCCGCTGTTCCGTTGGGCCCAAGAACGTGCCCGACAAGAAAAAGAAAAAGATTGTGCGTGGTTGGCATGGGCTTCGGGCATCTCGACAGTGCGTCGGAATTTCATTTGAGGCAGGTTTGGGCACGCGGGAGCGCCTGGCGACGGCGCGTTTTGCCTATACCCCCAAATGGCCGAAAACCCAGGGGGTATGCCCCCCTTTGACAATTACCCTTTTTTTTAGCTATAGACTTCAAAAGTTTTACCTGCGTGCTAGTGGGCCTCGAGTTTTTTTCCAGCTGCACAAAACGTCACTTGCAACCCCCCCGGGATATCAAGTCAGACACGCTCCGACGGGGAACCTTGTTTACTTGTATACCCTTCTAAACACACCCTTGCACAGTTTCTATGAATATTGTTGCTGTAGATCTCGCAAGGAACTTGCGCTGGTGGATATTTGTGTCTGTCGTAACCTGTGTGCGTTGGTGGGAAGCAGGAAAGTCTAACACGACGCATATGTTCCACTAACCCTCGGTGATCGCTGCAATGCCGCAAAATTGATGGGGGGTGCGCCGATTCGTGTTTTGGTGCAGGGGGAGAACACGGGGGCAGGTCTTTTAACGTATCCTGTCCTGATGGCCGCGGATATCTTGCTTTACCGGCCGGATCTTGTACCTGTAGGAGAGGATCAACGACAACACCTCGAGCTTACCAGAGATCTCGCCCGCAGGTAAAAGCTTAACGAGCGTTTCTGGGGACAAAATACTTGATATTTGAGTAAGATAATTTCTGCAGTTGTAGACCACGAGTATATTAAGAGCTTTTATGCAGTTGTATACGTAAGGGGTTTTGCTGTTATAATACGAAGTATACTATTTGCTCACCCGTTTGTTTCCAGCCTCGCGTGCACAACTGCGTGAATATAGCAGACGTACACGAGCAGATGGCGTGACACTGCTTGCTGCTGTTGATAGGCCTAGAGGCTCTATAGGACTACTGTGATTTGCTACGTATACTGCAGAAATTGTATTAGGCCAATTCTTACACAGTATTTTCTCAATCGAAAAAGGCACTTTCCGACGGAAGGTTCTTTTCGACTGGATGGTTCTGGTCCTCTTTCTTATCGTCAGTCGACTTATAGTTTTGTGTTCTTTCTGAAGGCGGTTGGTGTGAGGGAGTACTGCTGTATGACAGTCAAAAGTCGGTCGCTGCGTGCGTTTTTTACGAGCAACGTGTGCTTCACGCGCGACGAACCCTCGACCAAGCGTGTTGGTGGCGTAGGACTTAGCCGAAAGCCACCAAAGCTACGTT
>JAYJME010000952.1:0-18631 GCA_036873775.1 Costaria costata | reverse complement strand
AACCTCTGCTGGAACAGCAGCGTCTCCGTGTCCCAGCTCTTCGAAATTCCGCGATCCATCACGAAAAATCACCTCTCGTCCTGACTGTACAGCAGCAGCAGTAGTAGTCCCTACAGCCGCAGCAGTAGTGACCTCAGCACCACTGGGCTCTCGTACAGCAGTGGGTGGAGCCCCGCCTGGTCTCTCCCCTTCGACAGCGCCGCCCTCAGCGACGTCGGACTCCGATCGGCCGCTGTTCCTTGTGAATTCCGCCATCATCTGCCTCATTGCTATCAGAGTTGAAGCTTAATTCTCCTTCATCATCAGCTCCACATCACGTCGAGCAAGCGGTTGAACATCTGGATTTTCGTCCCCTCCACGGTCCGAATCCTTCGAAGACATCCTTACTTCCCGGTACCACACCACGAACGATAACACTAGTGTATTCGTAAGTCCCAAGTCTGGATGCTTGACCGCCCTCCGGTCTGTTCAGATGCCTTATATCATTGAATTAGCAGAGACAGCGAGGAGAGAGAGAGAGCGAGAGAGAGAGAGCTCGAAGCTCGTGCTTCTTCCTTCCTCGGTAAGATTGGATCATAATGCACAACACCCTTTTATGTTTCTCTATTGTTCCGAGTCGGTGATTCTTGTGGCTCCCGAAGCGTGTTTTGGTTCAGGGTCATCCAGATACGTTTAGTTTTGTTTTCCATTTTGACTCGCGATTTATGATGCTTCGTATCGTTCAACAAATCTGGTACGGATAAGAACTTCGTACTACTGTGCACGCCCTACTTTGAATGTGACATTTCGTCTTCGGAGTAACGAATGTCATTTTAGATCCTTGTTTCTTGCATGATATAGGTTCGGTTTCAATTCCACAACGTTTGGTGTGTTGTTTCCAACAACGGACTCGAGGAAGTCAATGCGTTAAACGTTGAGGATTGAGATATTGCTACAGAGGTAACCAGTAGGCTACCGAGTCGATGAAGGGTATCTTAGTCGGCCAAAGCGATACCTTAATGCGGGAAACCAGACACTACAATGTTTATCTCAAGACACTACTAATATTAATCTTAGGCTGTCAATGGTCGGTGTATCTAAAGTATATACAGGTACCTTTTGCTTGGTATCAAGATCCGTCATTAAACGTTATACGGAGCTTCCTGTTCGGTAAATATATGTGTTTGCAATCGCGGGGACGTTATCAAAGGGTGCAGTCGGTAGCCGTGTCACGGCCTTCAACAAAGACACGAAATTATTCCACTAGAAGAGGTCAACCTCATGATGCAGATGTCGAGGACAATCGCTGCGGGTCGGTCAGAAGAATTTCTCGTAAGATTTTGGTCGAGCGAAAAAGGGTGCCATCTTCACCCTTCCCAGCGGCCAAAGTACTTATGATTGCAGCCGACCAACATGCCGGCCACACACACGAACAATAACCCAAACCTCTCTACAGTATCCACCAGTCAATCCAACATGGCGCTGGCGACTCACTCCTCTGCAGCGTGTTGTTCACCAGTCCGCCGTGGTCGCGGCCACCACTCGGCAAAACGAGTTATCGGTACTTTTCCATTGACCCGAGGGAATACTTTGCGCTGTGGAAATACATCAATGTGTGGTCGGTTGGGGTTTGATAGGGTGCAGGGTTTCTCATCAATGCCACGCAATTGTTGTTTACAGCGTGTACGCCACAGCCCCACTTTATACTACGGCAGTACGTCCAACCATTGCGTTTACGTCAAATGTCAAGCAATATTGTCATTTTCTTCAAACTCTGCGCCGTCTCATAATGAAGTTGTCAGTTCAATAGCACCCGTAGTACAAATGACAAAGACAAAATTATAATACTTGGGTCGATCTCACGAACGTGACGGGCAAAGAGTAGTTGCAACATCTGACGTAGAACTCCATGAAATAACAGTAGACTCTGAAGGATGCAAGTTTGGCCGTATGCGCACAGATAGTTTACTGTAATGTTATCAAAATAAATATTTCTGCGCATCCGTATTGCCTGGCGTGAATGAACCAGATCCTCCACAAGGTCGCGAGATGACCATCGTTCGGAATCCTCGGGCGCATTTGGCCGCGGCGTTTCTTTGGTCTCAGGAGACACCAAGTGCTCCCATCAGGGGTGGGCTAGGCAAGGCATGCGGCCGAGAGGGGTCTTTTGGTGCTCGTGAGAGCCGGTTCTTCGCGTGTCATACTGAAGCAGTTGTAGTCTTGGAGATGAAAACAACACGCACGACCATGTTAACCATAGGAGCACTACCTGCTAAATCTTTTCATTGGTGATGCTGCTGCCATGGCTACTTCTTGTCAACCAATGATCATGTGTCGTTATTGTGACGCCTCTGCCCAAAGGCATTGCGCGTTATGGCTGTGTCTGGCATGGACAAGAAGTTCATGTCTCGCGTGTAGGCCACCTGTTGCCGCCGCGACTCAAATTTAAGCGAGCCCCACACCCCCGACCTCTATGTCTCGAGGCGGACCGTCTGTCATAGGCACCCGTAACGTGCCCACGATTTCTGCTAGTTCAGCTCGTTTGGGGTTTAACATCGCGGCCAACAATAATCTGCAGCGATGGAATTGTCAAATCTCATTGGGCGCAACTATAGTTGGCACTCGAGACAAAATATGGTCATACAAGGCCCCTTACCTTTCCATCCAGGTCGTGGTTTCCAATGGGCGTAGTAATTTTCAACTGCACCTGAAGCCCACGTTATGCTGCCGCCATAAGTGACGAGCGAACGACGGCGAGACTCCAAACCGCTCACGCCCCGCCTTGTCTACCCCTGACACGCGCCTACACCTGCTTTGGCAACAGGCTCGCACTATTGCGCAACGCGAAGACGAGCTCATACGATTGAACCTAACAGACAACACACGGAACCATTTCAGATTTCGGCTAATTTCGTGAAGCGAGGGACTCATTCGGCTTGCGCGTATTCCGTGATCATGAAAAGCGTTGCACATGCCAGACTCATAGCACAGGCGCGCCGCGCCTCCGGCCTGTGCGTACAAATCCGTGTTATTTATTTTTTAATGCCTTCCACACAGGTATAGGAGTCATCGCACCGAGGTGCCACGTTCCGGCGTCAGGTCGCATGCTGCCGCGTGTGGCCCTAGCATAGATACCCTGTCGCAGTTCGTTTGTCTAAGGGTTTTTCTTCGGGGCTCCACCACTGTGTGTTTTGGAGGTGCCCATGTATGAATAAGGTTTAAAACTGAATAGTAAAACACCGACCGCAATCGACCAAACACAGTTTCAACCTAACTGACATACCGATATCGATTGGAATATGACGCTGACTACGTACTACCATAGCATTCATTTTGCTTCGCACAACATTACCAAAGCGAAACTCGAATTCTACCGGTACCAGTCGGTGCACGCCACATAAAGGAACGAAGTTGCTACACACTGGTCCAAACAACACCGGGATCCTCCTCGTTGTTCTCCCGGCTAGAGATGTTTCACATCTGACCGCCTTCTCCTTCTTCCTCGTCTCCACCCCCCCCGCCCTTTTACGAGCACGACATCAGTATCGCGGGTGGTGTTTATTCAGTATCGCGTAAATCAGAATTATCGCACAGTGCTATTCGTGCACGATTCCAGTGTCGCCGGTGCTTCGATTTGTTTAGCATCGAACATGTCGAGGTTATCGCCCAGGGCTGTTCAACCGTTTGTGAAACTAGACTACTCTATTCCATTTCTGCACAGGGGATGGAGTCATGGTGCATTTTGGAGTGATCCCATGCACACCTGTGCGATCAAAGCCCAAGCTAGGAATATTATATTACTCGCCCACACACCTGTACAATACCTGGCATGGATACCGTACTTCGAACTGCATACAGAAAACGTTGTTAATGAATCCGCGCACCTGCAACATGCAAGAGCAACATTCCCATGTCTATACTTTGAATCCGACTACCCTAACCTGACCCCCCCGTGGCGGAAGCCTCGGGTTTACGCCTCGGCTTCGAGACGAAAGGTCTCCGCACACTCGATTCGGGCCTGAGGGTGGAGGCCGGCTCCCCACGCGGTGGCCCCCCGGCCGAGCCCACGAAGCCTCGGGACCATGTGACATAAATCTTACGTATTTCTGGGTATTTCACTACTTTCCAAGGATGATTATCCCAGAATTTTGCATTCTCGTACGCGGGGGCAATAGTATGTATGTTATTATTTAACATATGTCTCACTTGGTCCAACACCTACTGCTCTAAACAACTTCACGGCAGTGGTGCTACGGTAGGGGGGGGCTTTAGGTCTTTTTTTGCAGCCGATGAGAGCCAATCGGTAGAGTGACTACCCTATTGTTTGCAGTTTGAAGCCTTTTTGGTCTTTGGTTTCGCGACATGCACCACCGTTTGGCGTATTTCGTTAGGTGCGTGCGTAAGAAAATACGAAACCAAAGTTCCTGTTTTGAGACAGGTATGGGGTCGCTCATTCGAGTGACCCAGCCGCGATAGTGAGAATGGGCAGGCCCCATACTGCAGCATCGGTCTACAGTGTGCAACGATTGCGATTTCTTTGGAAGTCGATCTCACCTACACAGCAACGGATTACTTCCTAAGAACCCATGTAGCCCACCGCGAACGTAGCCGCCGTGAATAGCCTTCTCGTACGTACCTAAATGAAGTATTCTGGAACCCCAACTAATTATCAAACCAACGAATATGGAAACCACAGTATATAGGCACCCACCATCATCTGGATGGGAAACAAGCTCCTTCAAGCCCCTCCCCTGTATGTGGCCTGCCCCAGTGGCTTCCTCAGTGACCGTGGTCGTGAGCACACATGGACGACTCCTCTTGTCGAGCAGCAATATACTAGAAATCTCCAAGTTCTTTAACGTTCCCCAATATTGACATACACAATACAACGCCGTTCCTCACCATATGGGTTGAATGAAAACAAGGGCACAAATATACCAGATCTTCCTACGCGAGTGATTGATGGCTTAGCACCAACACCGACATCATACCGGTTACTCTATGCTGTTCGTGCTGCTGACACAGCGTGCAATAAAACCGATCAAACGCCAGACTGTAAACATCGTTCGATTTGTCGCCAACGCACGCGCAAGCATTCCCTTACTCCCATACAGACGCCTGCTAATCGACAATATCACTTAACCCACCGTCAAGCACATATTTTTTGTTTGTACTTACTTCACACATTATCGCGCGTGCTGCCTGTCTGTACATGGGCGCGATCTTGCTAGAGAAACGTGAAACTGAAGGCGATTGGAATCATATTCGTGACCGAACGTAACGAGACCCCATTGCCGCCATGGTGGTCAGACGCGAAAACCTACTCGAGCTTACCTGCCCGATCGTTTCTATGGCGTTTGTTGGAAAATACAAGAAAGAGACTTGTGTCGTCCTTAACCGAAAACCAAAGACGTCCTTCAGCTTAACTTGCAAGAAGACACCCATTACATCACAATCCACTGTGCTACAGATTATGCTTAATACATAAACTTAATCATAAGATTTTCACTAACAATTTTCTCAGCAACCGACGACCGAACGTCAATACAGTACGTTCCAGAAATAATCGACAGCATTAAAAACACAAATTCAGTTTTAACTCAAACGACGGAAGTCTTAGGGTACCGTAGGAGGAACCAGTCTAGCGACAAATGCCACGAGCAGTTCCTACAGCGACATTATAAACCAACCTCGCGAGAGCCATGATCGGAGCAGCGGCAAGGTTGTTTGTCCGTTGGTACCCGCCTTGATAGTCTCCTACCACACGACACCATGCCGTGGCCTCTGACGTTAACTGCGTGACTGCCCAAGGTATCACTCCCAGGGCTACCGCATACAGTGGCGACACCGCCATTAGCCAGCACACCACCACGTCACAGCCCAATGCAGTACTTAAGAGTCTACCGCATTGGGAGGACGATTATCATGCGGTTCGTGGAATTATGTCAACAGCATTATGCCGTCATGATACCATCGACACTGGAAGTTGGCCTCGTTGGGCAGAACCCGTGTTCGCAACAACGGTTGTTCACGTTCACCATGCTGGCCTCAGCATGTGCGCTCCACCACTCCGTTTTATTGCTTTGTTCGATACTGAAGGCCGGTATCGTCGTGCACGAAGTATTCGAGCAAGTCTGTGGTGGACGTTGAGCATGCCGTCCTCAGCATGTTGGTTGCAGTACTCGGCCGTCTTGCGTCCCTCAATGTTGAAACTCGAGCGCCACGTGAGGAATCGCGCAAATAATGTGTGTTACTGACGTTTGACATGCCGTGATCAGCATGATGCTTGAAGTACAACACCTTTCCACTACCTGCATCGTTAAACCACGGTGCCCTCCAGCAGAACCCATGCAAGGAACGCTTGAGGTGAACATTCACCATGCCTTCCTCAACACCTTGCGTGCAGTATACCGCCAGCCTGTAGGCTTCAATGTTGAACGACGGTCTCTTTTGCCGAGGAGTCAAACGAGCAAAGCCCGTTTTTAACGTTCATATTTCCGTCTTTGACACGCTGCTTACAGTACATCGTTATTTCGCTGCCCTAGATGTTCAAGCTGGGCTTGGTCTGGTAGAACTCATGCGAGCAACGGTTGTAAGACACGTCCTCAATGCCGCAGTACATCGCATGCTTGATGACCTCAGTATTAAAACTGGCATTGTTCGGGCAGAACACAAACGATCAACGCCTGTTTAAGACGTATAACACGACGTCCCTAGCATAAATTTTGGACTACAACGCTTTATCGCCACCTTTGACGTTGATGAACGGTCTGATCGTGCCAGAGGCATGCGAGCAACGCCTGCTCCTAACGTCGACCATGCCATCGCTAGCATGCCGCTTGCAGTAAACCGATTTCTTGCTATCTTCGACGATGAAGCTGGACTCGTTTACGAAACCCCCATTGTTCCTGCCAGCGGTTCGTGCGTTCGAAATTCCTGGAGGACATAAAACAGTGAAATCAGAGGGGGTCACTTCATGTGTGTCGTGTTTACCTGCTGGCCGTAAACCCAATCTAGAGTCTTACTCAAACCAACAATAATAACAACGTGTTTGCATGATATGCAGTATTGACCACTACAGCTATCGGTTGGCAACACTCCGAACAGATGTATGCACACGGTAACAACAATAGTTTCCACCCGCTTGCAGTGTATAAACTACTCTCGTCGATACCACGTTTCTGCCGGAGGGACGTTTGGTGCGACGGAAAAAAAACGTCATACTTCTACCATGAAGGGCGAATGCACATGTAAAATATTAGTATGCTATTGGTAGATTTGTCTCGCTCCTGATGTTCTGTTTAAGGTTCTGTGCCAATTGCAAACAAAAGCCAATAGAGGCAATATCGTGGAATAATCGATGACACAAAGATGCCGTCGCGCGCACCAGACACATTGTAAACAACGCCAAACTGCCGCACAACCTCGAGGTGGTGCAGCAACGATTTTTTGCGGGAATTTTCCACGAGCTCAACTGGAAACCTTTCTTGAACGCTACAAAATACGAGCGATCTTCTCTCTCTGGGGCTTAATTGAAGTTGTATCGTGTGTGTACGAAGTGACGTCGCATCGAAAAAAATAAAAGGTCTGCTTCGGCATGTCCCCTTGGCAGTCAAAGGCGTTTGACCTAGTGTGAACATTGCAATCGGGCAGATCGACACACTGAACGGTCACTCGTTGGAGATACAATTTCACGCATTTTCCAAGGTACGACAAAATAACCCGGAGTGGTCCAGATGTCTTTCCTACGGGCAGTTTCTTGTACTACTTACCAAACCCCTACGCACCCCTCCGTGTTACGACGCCGCTCTTTCCAGTAAGAAACGCAGCAGGCACAAGGCGAGTGAAACTTGAATATCTACCAGCACTATTGCTGAAGAATAACTAGAAATGGACTTCGTCCTATCAAATATGTGTTTACAGCAAACGCATCTCAACTCATACCCGTAGCCCAGACAGTGATCGCACAAGGAACGTCCGACAGGGCACCCAGGTGGCAACCTGGCCCAAGGACAAGAAGAAAGGGGAAACTTCGGCAAGTATTCAAGAAGGCGTGTTTCTTCGGCGCTCAGTGTGGCCACAAGCCTTAGGACGCGAGTAGCGGTGGCGGTCGTACTGATCCATACGTTGTTGCGTGGAACGCGAAACTGCCGTGGTTCCCAGCGCCGGAACATGGCCCGTCTTAAAATAGGGGTGCTGCATAAGTAGGTCAATTATGTTTCATATCTGGTAACAAAGTTCGAACCAATCACAACAACCACAAAGAAGAAGCCGTTCACAAGGCCTTCCATAAGATATGCCATGGTTTCACACTGTTAGAAATATTACACCCTTTGTTTTTCATTGAAAATCTGACACATGCTACGATAGAGGTGCACTAGTTGAGTTTTGGGGCTCCTTTCTGTAAAATCTCTGTATTTGAGTCACAAACGGACTTCAAGAAAATCAAGAGACACTCGATACACAGAAACCACCCGATAATAGGGAAATATACAGGTTTTGGGGTCTACATAACGTCCTATTGTGTCTACAGTAGGTCCTGGAAACTATGGTTCACCGTAGTAGCATTCCCAAAAGAAGAAAACCTCGGAAGAAAGACATTTTTTTATAGGTTTTTTTTTGTAGTACGTACCATAATCCATACTATTTCAAGATATTAAGTGGTTTTCACCTACGAGGCACACGGTATGTATGCAGAAATACAATATTCTAAAACAAAAATGACACCCCGACGATATTGGGTTGAGGAACCCCGTAAATAAAATAACAGTTGAAAAACAAAAACAAAAGGGAAACCTCTGTCGTTGCAGGCGTCGTCTCATATACAAAATGAAGTCCAAGAATAACACGGCTGAGGTGGCACTTGTACGATTGACACTGATGCCACCGTTCATGTCCACAAACAATATTTGGGTCATTTGCGAAATAGAACCGTCTAGGACCTGCGACGATTAGTCGCACGTATACCACGACGAGATAAATAGCAGCAACGCATACGAACGGTAGCAAAGACACGTTAGGGCTGTGTGTCGTATCATCGGAATCGTCCTATTGAATGGAATGGGTACTTGTCGACATCAGCGATTGGACTATAAACCCACAGGTTTGTCGACACATATACACGGGTTCAGACCATCGAGCCATTCGAATATATGGAATAACCAATACACAACTTGCGCGAACGTGCAAAGTGGAACGCTCCCCGTGAATTGGTTACTCTGTACGTCTGCAACACTAATATCAACCACACCACATGACATGTTTCCTTAGTACTGGAAATATACAAGAAGACAGGCCTTCCCCTATCCCTGCGGTATACGTCAAGGCATTTCCAACACCGATAAACTGGCGGTACGATTCACACGCCCAAATCATGGTTTCAATGTGTAACCACAAAAACGCCACATTCTCGTCTGCGACGACCATCGCGAAAACGCATTCTATACAACTAGTGAGGGGCTGTCCCACGTAGAGCACGGGGATGTCGGTGTTAGCTAGAGAACACTCTTTCCTCCCTCGGTCTCTTCCTAGCCTTCATGATTCGCCCGGTAGAACACAGAAGCGTTGGAGGCGGACCCCTAATATTGGAGTACTATACGTTGCCACATTCCCAAACCCCGTGATGCGTTCGTTACACATGTACTGCCGTGCTCGTTACACATTTCTGCTGTACAAACGGTAAGGAGTTGTGCCCAGTCACGGAGCAGTGAACTTATCGTCTCGAGCAGGTAGGCCAACTGCGACCCATATACTGTCAAGTCTCACAAAGATGGACTCATATGGAACCCATGCTGCTCTGCACGACAAACATCATACCCCCGTATTTGCTTGTACTGCTTTGTGCAACGTTTCAGTGGCCGGCTATACCGTAAACATGGAGTGTATCTATTTATTCTGTGGTTGTAGTTCGGAGATTGGTTGTCGGGCGGGGGTCCACACATCGGACAAGGTCAGTTCAAGTTCACGAGATGTAAGAGGGGTCAACCACCCACTCTTGGCACGCCGAAGGAGGGTCTGTGGGGGGTGCTATATATTTGGTATGTACGTGTGCGTTGTCTCCACCGGCGCCACAGGTGTTTGGACTAACAAACGAGTGATCCTCACAGTACTCCATAGAAACAGATTGCACGGCGTCGGAGACGAAGGCCAAACATATCGGTGGCAATGAAAGCGTGTAACGCGAACCCGAGGTCCCCAGAATTAACCGCGGCAGCAGGGCAGAGGCCTAGACTAGCATTCCTGTATTTGTGTGTCGGCGTATACCACGAAATCGCCGATACACCCGCCTTAGAACAGACCTCGGAAGAGACTCGCCATTTCTTGCTCCAATCGATTCAAGCGAGATCATACCGATTTTGAGATCGCTGAGGAATATATTTAGGTCTTCATAAATACGTCTGGGGTGATAAAGTTCCGCCTTTGCAGATGTGTCACGTGAACCCTCCTCGAGTACGGTCACACATCTCCTGAAACAAACCACTACCTGGTTTCAGGTTGAATAACCGCCCTTTAATAACCCAAGAACACTGACCGCGTGTCACACCAAACAATGTTGGGAGCAAACATCAAATGGCCTCGAGGCGGATATACGTAAAACGCTGCTCTGGTTTGAGGGCGCTGTTCAGCGCCTGTGTACTGTGAGACTACACGGGTGAAACATGGTGTTAGAGATAAACACCGGCAACCGTCACAGGCAAATAACGGGCTGCCCTACATGAAACAAATCTTATCCGTTTGCCAAGAAACTAACCATTAAGGGGAAAGGGCGGTATATCTTTTAGTCGATAGCTGCAGCAAATTGCGGATAAGATAAAGGTGGCGGCGGTGGTGCTAGGGTGGCACGTCAAACAAGTGGGCAACCCAAAAATTTGTGACACATGGATTGGGCAAATTAAGGGAGTATGCGCCACGCAAACAGTTCAAAGGATTGTGGCAAGTGTTGCTAGTAAATTAACGGGTCGCCGAGGGGGGGGGGGGGTTGGGCGGGTAATCAATTCGTGTTTGGCCGCATTCGTAGGATATATATATATATATATATATATATATATAAATCTGTGGCACCCCTATGGTGCCGGGACGGAGCTCGTCCAGGTTTCACCAAACAGCCAGATAATGCTTGGAAGAAGCGCGACGCGCCACCAAATGTTTGGCGAGTCACATAAAGGATGAGCTGTGTGCGGCTAAGGATCGCAAGCCAACTTCGCTATCTTGCGTCTACTGTATTGTCTACGGATCACAGCGTCTAATGAGTTGAGGTGATATCTTGTGCGGCCAGGGGATGGTACCAGCCCAAGTGATGCCGTTGTCATCCAATGTACTAGGTAAATTATTGATCAATCTGCAGCCTTGGAATGGGCGCCGCTGGTAGTATTTAAACGAGCCTGAAGGCGAAAGCGATGTCATATGGCGTGGAAGGGTGTTTGTCTATTACAATTCGCCCATCGCGGGAGCTGGAAGTAAGTGGCTGCTGGCACCTTGAGCAATTGAATCATTTGCTTTGCGTGGTGTTTATCTCCCTTTCTAAGCACTGCCTAAATTTTGCAGCAGGTACCATATATCCTCGTCTTTTCCACACAATAAAACGTGTCGGGCGACCGGAACACACACTGAACCTGGGATCGTATGACACCGTTTCGTGCATACTTTTGGATTGAATCTGACAAGAACACCGATAACAGGTGTATAAGGCTCTGTCAAATGGTGGCAGCAAGACATGTAAACACGCGCACGTATACGATGGGTTCACTGCTGATGACGATACAGGGACGGAGAGAGTATCACGGTGGTGGTGGGTTCGCGCTAATTCCAGCCCTGGATCGTGTACATTTGGACACAAGGCACTATGTCATGACTCCTCCCGTCGAACTAGTTCACGAGCGCGAAATAGCAACACCACGATATCGTGCAACAAACAGTAGTAATTCCGAACACTGTGTGAGATTGAATCAAAGGCGAGTGCCAGGGGGGAGGTGAGGCCGGAGAACCATTCTGGCCCCGAGTGGTCCCGGTGGCCGCTGGGGGTAACACTTTCAGAAAGTGGAACTCTGCACTGCAGTTAAATATATAACAGTTCACGAGGAGACACAAGACAAACAACGAGGCATTTGTTCTCATAGGATCCTGTTTACCTCGAAGTAGGATAATAAACACAACGCAACGACTTCTACATTCATATGGTCCAGGCAGAACAATGTTTCCTAAGGGGGTAAAGGGTTTTTCTCCGTCATTTTTTAGAATCGACACACGAAACAAAGTGCTTCCGAATCGCGCGGCCGAGAGAAACCACAAAAACCGGACATAAAAATAAAATCCATGAACAATGGCCCTTTTTCGAAAATATTGTTGTTGTTTTTTTTAAAAAAAAATTACCTCAAAAACGGCAAAGATATGACCCAAAACGATGCCCAATGAATGATGGAGTTAGTTCTGGAGAAGACACGCTTTATAACCGCCGCCCTGCCCGTCAGCTTGCTGTCTTGGTCTGAGTCAGTGAACTCAGAACGCTCGGCATCCAAAAGGTCCACATCATCACAAGCGAGCGGAGCGAACTTCCCTTTGGCAGTGAAGGCGTACTTCTTTGTTTGTCGCCCACCGGGCATGGTCCTCGTGGGCGGGTGTGTTTACTCCACTACACCAGCTGTGTGTGTGCCACCTGGTTTGCTCTTGTACTCGGCTCTTGTCCTGCTGTGGTACTATAACTTCAAGTGTTACTGCTGTGGTACTCTAACTTCAAGTGTTACTGCTGTGGCACTCTAACTTCAAGTGTTACAGTGTTTGAAAAAAACAAATGAGCACGCCATTTTTTACAACCGCTTTTCTCGAGCCACAGAGTTTTCTTTGAAAAAACAAAAACAAAAATGGTCCTGGGTCCAGGTCCAATTCATGCGAATCCGAGAAATGTTTCTACATTCATCGTGCCAATTTCGCGGTAATATCTCCACAGCTGGAGCCGGAAAAATACGGTTTTTCACCCATATCTCGCTTCAAAATAGAAAAAACAAGATCTGTCTAGACAGATGTTTTCCCCTTGACGAGATACGTTCAAATCCGGTGTAAAACAAAAACGACGATCACCGTGTCGACCTCCAAAATCTTAACCAATTTTGTCGGAAATGCGGAATACTCCGACTCAACGACGAAAACAAAACTTCTGCTAGGATGGTTCGATCCGCTTGAAAGAGAGCTTTCCGGAACTATATTCTTTGCCTTATGAAAATAAGTTACGACCTCAAATCCACTCAATATCTGACTGTCGAAATTTAGGAAATATTGTTCTGCCTGGACTATATGCCCCGTAGACAAATCGTTAGGTATATGTGCTGACGTCGAGGTGAGCTGACGTGCGCTCTGAGTCAAACACATACGATAGTGAACGTACAATTCAATGGGCAGGAGCACGTTGGGTTGTGGTCGCAACGTCTGCAACATTTCATGTGGTATGTATACTGGTCTCTCTCGTTAAACATGCTGAACTTTAGACGCCTCGGTGCAAATTACGCAACTAGTTCACATCGAGCACTGGTTTATTCAGTGCTGAACTCATCAGCGGGAACAAATTTGTTGCGGTTATCTCCCCTGCTATGTAATTGTACTGCCATGTTTCTAATCCATTGCGTTCAGAATTTGGCCTCCACTGCCCCCGCTAACAAGTAAACTCGTGCACAGGGCTAAAAACTCATTATGGCTACAACGAAGCCGGCAGGCATCGGAGCGTGGCAAAGAAGATAGAAAGTAGTATACAATCGACGCTTCCTGAAGAGGATAAGAAAGAGAAGGAGAGAAAGGGGGAGAGTTGAGGTCCCGGGTCAAGGACAAGGGGAGTCAAGTGGGGTGAAATCAAGTGAGGTGGAGGGGGCACCCTCTTAGTCCACCGTCCCTCGTCCGACCGGAAAAACGCCCTTAGCTCTCAAGCCACAGTTGTTCGTCCTATCTCATCGTACCACAATGGCTTGTTCCCACTCTTTTCGGCACCCTACAAACAGTATAGTCTATAGTATCTCCACACAATGAGTATGAGCCTAGTATGCTATCATGGTAGACGGTTCTTCTGTCCTGCGCACAAACATATCGATGGCACTGTAAATAGCATACTGCACTACAAGAGTCACATAACACCACGAAGGGTTCAAACTACATGAAGTATACCATTGGTCCCAAATACTATTACCCGACATAGGGTGTTTCGACACCATATGTGAGAAACTGGATTAGACAATTTTGCCCCGATTCTTATGATGTGGTACTCACATATTCCAACTGTTAACTTGAGTACCAGTTCCATGATAGGCCATAATATACTCTTACATATATGTGGCTCCTCATGCCATGCATATTATTTAGCGTGCAGTTACATCCATATTCTGGGCACAAAGTGCCTACGTAGCCATTCACATGTCCGTCCACCAACAAAGCAACTGCTATGCAATCACAACTACCATATAGGAATTCGATAGTTTCATATGCACACGAGGCGGATGAATGTTTGGTTATTATCCGCCAACGTACTTTAGATGTAATGCAAGTCCACAAACCGTGATGTCCTTATATCTCACATCCCTCCGAATGACAAAACTGTTTGTCATCTGCATTTCTTATATTACTATAGTTCTCTCAACCAACATTATCCCTTATTATATGTTAAGAACGTGCCCATACCTCCTCCATTGTAGTATACCTTTTCAAAGCAAAAACGGATTTTCGACCTGTAATCAATCATCGTGTGATGGCTGAAGCTTAGCCAAAAACTTAAGTCTCAAACCAAAACCCAAAACCAAGCTTAGGATCAACTTCCTTATCCCGAAAAATAAAAACTCAAAACTCAAAATAAAACATACATCATCACAAATTCATCGCAAGGTTACGGTGGAACTCAAACGATTCCCGGAAAATTGCTTTGGTTACGAAATCTGCATGTTGGA
Organism: Costaria costata; assembly: GCA_036873775.1. NCBI lineage: Eukaryota > Phaeophyceae > Laminariales > Agaraceae > Costaria > Costaria costata. Next base: position 3,734 of record JAYJME010000952.1, on the reverse strand, counting down.
AAGAAGACGGTACGTGAGTGATCGATATCTCTTTCTTTGCTATTTACTCCCTGAGGAAGTGGTGTCGTACGTCGATGTTCTTGGAGTTTGAGTTGGTAATCGGATTATGTGCCAGCTGCACAGCACCATCGTTATCCTCAAATACCGCTATGAACAGCATCCCGACACCAGGCAACATCAAGCGCCAAACCTGCCTCAAAAATAGCATTTCCTTGAAAACGTCTGCAAGCGCCACGTACTCTGCATCTGTTGTAGAGAGCGTGACGCATTTCTGAGTCTTAGAAAACCAAGACACACAACCACCTCCGCAAGTTACTAGTCCACCTGAAACTGTCCTTCTGTCGGCTGCCTTACTTGCGTAGTCTGCGTCAGTAAACACCTGCATGCTCAGTCCCCCTACTGTACTTCGCTGAAAAGTAATCCCGAATGAACTCGTCCGTCTCACGTACCCTAACATACCAAGTGCTGCCTTCCAGTGGACAACATTTGGGGCTGCGCAGTATCTTACCACTGCTCTTACTGCGTTGGAAATGTCTGGGCGAGTCTGAGTTGATAGCCACATCAGGGAGCAAACCAACCCGCGAAACGGCCAGTTCCCCGATGCTTCCTTCTTGTCGAACTCTGCAAGTGCTGTGCCGACAGAAAGCGGAACACTCTTACCAGACTCTACCCCGTACTCATCCGCCAAGTGTTCGGCGAAAGGCTGCTGGAAATCTTCAATTCTCCCTTCTCCCAATTCCTCTCATAAAAACACCCTGAATAAAAACGTAACTCTCCACGATTCTGGACCGGAATCATTTGATCCAAGTCCCGGCCAAACTGGTCGCACCTTGCCATCTCTCCTACCGCAAATACTTCGTCCACATGCGCAAATATGTCCTGCACTACTGTAGTCATTATTACACGCCGTTCTTCCATCAAACGAAATAAGCAAGAATCATCCAGGCACTGCACAAGGCCCAATGCCAGTAAACACCCGGTTAGGTGCGCATGACATTGTCTTGATGCCTGCTTCAAGCCAGACAGGGTTTTGTTCAGCCTCACCATCTTCCCCGACAATTTCTCGCAACCTTGAGATGAACGCATGTACACGTTTTCCTCCAAGTCGGATTGCACCAAGGCCTGCTCAATATCAAAATGGCACAAGTCAAGATATAATTCGCACGATATCGCTGTGAACAACCGAGCACTTGAAACAGCAACAGTGGGCGCAAACAATTCTCCAAAATCAGTGTTAGATCTTTGCTGATCCCCCCGCGCTACTAGCCTTGCTTTAGTCTTAGTGGGCCAACCATATTCATCGTCTTTCCAATGAAAAACCCACTTTGCATTGATGAAGTTGCCCACTGGTTGCCACACCAGCTTGAAAGTCCCCGCGTCCAGCAATCCATAGAACTCCCTCGCGGTTGAATCCCGGCAAAGATGAGCATACTCTGATCGCATAGCCTCCGTGTGGCTCTTAGGGACCCTGAGGTCACTAGCGTATCAGTGGGGCAAATCCGGGGGTTTGTAGGGCGGCCGCTGGTCGTTCATGGCGACGTCGATGTCCTCGCGGGTTGCAAGCATCGCTGCCAAGGCACACGGTATCTCCCCAGATCCCCCAGACCTCCCAGACCCCCGAGACCCCCCAGACTTCCCAGACCCCCCAGAATACGACGTCCCCTCGCGGTCCCCATCAGAAAGGGGCGGCTGCGCGCGGCCGGCAACAAACGGTGCCTTCCTGTGGCGACCGGCGTTGACGACCCCACGTGTAGTCAACGCCGATAGCAGCTCCACCTTGCACATCATCGACATGAGTCCGACGATATGGCTAAGGTCCTGATCGCTTTCCGCTGGCGACGGGGGAGGCGGTTCCTCCGGTATTGCTGAAGGGTGGAACGTTCGCGTGGCTACTGGGACCTGGGCCGTCTTCGAACGGGTACGGACCGATACCCGCTGTGGCTCCGAGTGTGGCCACGTCAGTGCGGCAGCGAGGAGCGGAGATAGTGACTGTGGCGGTGACGCCCGCGACGGCGACTCGAGCGGTGGTGGCGGTGGTGGCGGCGTCGGCGACGGCGGATGGATGGGCGGTGGCTGTACGAAGCTGATGCTGTAAGTTGCTGACGCTGTCAGCGCGGCGGCGTACACTGATCACCCCACGAAGGCCGGCGCCTGCAGTGCCTGTACGGGCTTAGGGGGGACCGTCCACACGATGTCGCTGGTGTAACAGACGCCACCCGTCGAGGCCTTAACTACTTTCACGGTGGGCGTGGGGTGGTTGTGAGCGTTGTTGAGGTTGTGTCACAACGCCGATTGAACGTCGGATATGCTGCGGCGATCCACCGGCATCATACCTGGCTGCAACAATAACACCAACTGCAGGTCCGGCAGACGCGAGAAGAACTCTTCGTAAGGCGACCGCCATCCGGTTTTTGCTTTGATCGCGGAGCGGTTGAAGCAGTCGACAGCCCAGCGTTCAGCGTCCAGCCAACGACGGTTGTCGTTGACGCCGAGGTTGGGGATCTTAGCAAGATCAATGGCCGGAAACAGTCGTCGAATCTCGCGACGGGACGCATGCCCCCCCTTCAAAGCGCGCCAAATCGCGCTCTCCAAAACCGCGTTCTGTTGCGGCTTTCCCGGGGCCGTGTACTCGCGTCGTATCCCGGCGGAGTCGCAGCAGTCGACGATGACGCTGCTGGTGAATTGTCCACCGTTGTCCGTCCGGATACAGCGGGGCTGGCCCATGATGTTGGTGTCAGCGATGAACCTTTTAACGTACGAGGTGGTGTCCGACTTCTTCTTCATCCCATCAGGCAACATCAACCCCGAAGCGCTGTCGACGAACATGATCAGATAAACAGACCCGCCCATGGACGCCTCGTAGGGGCCAGCCAGATCAATGTGCACCGTCTCCATGAGCTTCCCCGCGCGCGAAGTCGTTCTCCGCGGCACCCCAGCCCGCACTCCGTTATCTTCCAAGCACCCATTTCAGGGTTGCAGCAGACCCGTCAGAATTATACCATGCTGCCGAGCCGTTTGCCTCAACAGGCGCTCGCTAAGGTGGCCTGGGGAAAAGTGAATATGGTTGATATCTACCATCTTATCATGCTTGTCAACGGTGAACGGACGCTTACCTGGAGCAAGTACAGCTGTAGCGGTGATTCCTACACTCCCAGTGTTAAAAGGCATACCGTTCAGACTCTTCTTGGTTTTGCGCTGAAGCAGCATTGAGGGGGGTGGGGGGAAACGTCGAGTATACAGTATCATCCTTGCCATCCATAAGTCTGACACCCGTAAACACACTCATGTCCGGCTCCTGCGTGCCGTGGGCAGCCGCAGTGGGCCTAACCACTATCTCTCCTTGCTCTACTCCAGGGGATGACACAGGGGCCGATTTGGTTAGGGGCGGCACGATGGTACTACACTAACTTCTCCTGAAGCCGTGGGTGGGAAACCAATGTACACAGGTACTACGCCTGTCAAGGCGGGCGGCAAAACATATCCAGCAGGTGCTATGCCTCCAACGGCAAGCGGGAAACCTAACTCCGCAGGTACAATGGCTCGAACGGCAGCCGGGAACCTAAATCCGCGGTCGCTACACCTCCATCAGTGGGCGAGAATCTTGAAGTCGAAGTTACTACGCCTTCCAAGGCGGGCGAGAAACAAGAATTCTCACTTACTGCCCCTTCTACTCTATGGCGGGAAAGGTGGTGGGAGTCAAAATGCGGGGGGGCTATCCCAACTACGTCATGTGG